>VZRQ01007203.1:160580-230768 GCA_013397975.1 Machaerirhynchus nigripectus
TTTTTTCTTTTTTAATTAATGTCTGTTTGGGGCAAGACAGCTTTTAAGATGTATTACATTTTACACAGCAACTGTGAGAGAAAGGATTTTCTACTGCACTGCCCTTGGTCTAGAAAATCAGGATTTAATTTACTTCTCTGTCATAAATTTTCTGTATGGGATTAGGCATCTTGAGATACAAAAAGATTTTTCAGTAATATTTACAGGGACTGAAAGGTGCAAGACAGCACTTTGAGAAAGACCATCTTAAACACAAAGAGGAATATAACACAATATAACTTTCTGGATATTCATCCCATTTTCTATGAAATCTTGAGTAATTTACTCAAATCTCTATGTGTATAATGATATTTAATGACTATTTCAACCTACTTATGTGGTACTGTAAAACAATAGTGTGTGCTACACAGCAAGGAAAATATTAAAAAAAAAAATTATCTATATTTTCTCTTTAGTTAGACGATTGCAAAATTGCACGTTTTGCCAAAGAATTTTTATTTCATACTGTTAAAGAGTTTTGAGGGTTGGTAACCATGTAATTTTTTTTACCCCAACAGTGAGATGGTTGGTTTTCATATTGATGCCATGTATTTTAAATACTTTTTGTTCAGTTTATTGTGAAAAATTATAGGTCTCACCTTCTAGATTGTTTTAAATGCTTTTGGTTTTCTGTTAAAATGATGCTTCTAGATAAATGATTGTGGTTATTAGTGTCTAAAGTATTGATTAAACAGCACAGCAAATTCTCACATTAAAACACTGTGTGTGTATATTTATTTATGTCTCCTTTAATTGCCTGGTTTATCTTATTTTGTTTTGGCAATCCAGAAGGTGCTTTACACATTCCTGTGTGTCCATATATAGTCTTCACTGCATACTATGTGGTATGACTTAAATGAATTGATAAATATTAAGTCGACTAAATGAGTTTAACTTCTCTGAGTAACTGAATTGTATTGAACTGCAGGCATTGTGAAAGTTTTAGCTGAACTCAGTCTCATCAATAAGGCTGCAATCCTTTGCTGAGAAGCTTTGCCTTTGAAACTCTCTTGGGTGTTACTAAATGAATTTAAAGCAATAGAGATACCTTCCAAATCCCATAACAGAACTCACAAGTAAGCCAAATAAGCAGAAAAAAATCTGTAAGTAGGGAAAGGCAATTCTTGTTGAATTAATGAAAACTGAAAAAACCTGAATTCTCTGGTTGTTTTTAGCCTGACTTGATAAAAATCTCTGAACAAGTAAGTTAGCAAAGACAATAAAAAGAGGGTTGGCCAGCTGTAAGATGTTGGCCAACTACAATCAAGTAAGCAATACATTTACCAGGTAAAAAAAAAAAAAAAAAAGAAAGGTAGCTAACTGTAAAATGAAGTGCTCCAACCTGGAAGCAAACAGTATGGTTCAACAAAACACAAGTATAATAAAAAAACCCAGTTAAAATGCATATATGCTTCTGATTCTTTTACTGAAAAGTAGTTCACCACTTTCCTTATTGACACTTCATATAACCTATTAAGGAAAGATATGAACTAATTGTCAAAAATTCAGTTCTCTGAAATGTATGTTTGGGACCCAGAATTCAAAGCCATATTTGAATATGGAAGGTATGATTGGGACTTTTTGATTTAGTAGTATATAACAGCATAATGTAAATGTTTCATTGTTGTGTTCTGGACACCAAAGACCCTAAAAAATACTGAGGATGTCACTCTATTTGTGCTGCATCCAGGAAATGAATAGGTTTTTTTAAATAAATGTTATTTTAAGATCTGTTTTGAAAAAGATAACCAGTTGCATGAGTTTCTGTTTATTTCTTTAACTCACAGTGAATTCTCTGTCCATCTATTGACTGCATCTAATTGTCCCCCTCAATATATAGACCTCGGTTACCCGAATCAGATATTGTAAAGAGCTTGGGAAATGGGATCCAGAGTTTAACAGAAGCATTAGGAACAGAAACAAGTAAGTACAGTAAGAAAGGACAGCAGACACTGTGTTTGGTGAGATATCCCATTAGTATCAGAAACCAGTAACGTGTGTTCTAGCAAAGTAATGAATACACATAAAAGATATATTCTCCCACTTTCTTTTTGTACCTCACATATTACAGAGTAAGAAGAACACTGATTAATGAAGCTGTATTTGAAATGATGAATTCATTTAAATGTTATAAGTTTTAATATTTATTCTATGAATATTGCTGAGAGATTTTCACCTGGCCCACTTTGCTTTGTTCTGGTTGGTTGTGACATTTTTGCAGTGCTTAATGCAATTAGTAAGTGTTTAATGAGTACACAGCAAAAATCCAATGATCATCTTGGCTATATGTAATGGAGTTCCTTTTTACAGAGTAGGAGTTCCTCTCTCAAATGTACATCATAAATAAATGAAATTAGAAAAGCTGTATTCATTGCTTATTTTAACCCTGTCCCTTTTTTTTTTTTAATTTTTATTTTAAACCAAAGTTCTGGCTGAATTCTAATCAAAAATGAACTTCTAAAAGACCAAATAGTATACAGATATGTTACCAAAAATAACTCCTATTTCTATGTTCAAATGTTCTCCCTTTATACCTCCTTTGCCTCAATAACAGTTCACAACAAGACAAGCTTTTACAGAATGATCATCATTTTTGTGGTCTTAACTAGTACTTATTGGATAAAATCTACTACCTTCTCAAAAACAATGTTTAAATTTTAGTCATGTGAGCAGTAGCATTCCTGCAAAGTAATGCTTCTTGTTGCCATAAAACAGATTACGTAGCAAGAAGATAAAGTATTTGGGATTGCTGTTGGTCTGGAGTTTCTTTGCAAGGTAAGACTTTGTCCAAAAGCACAACTGTATCTTAATTTAAAATGGGTTCTTTAAGAAAATTGCTACTGTTGCCAATCCTGGACTAAGTTTCTATGTTTATGTAGTTCTTTAAAGAGTTTTGACATTCACAGAGTAGATTATTAGTAATTTCTTGTTTTACTTCTCTTGCAAATGAAAATGTATGACTGTTTCTTTTCCAAAGTGTCCAAAATCATTATCCCCAGATTTATTTCTCTACTAATGTAGGTTTCATGCTTCTTGCATTTTAAATGAGTGTCCATGTTAAATACTTTGTGTCCTATGTTCAGGTATTTCCAATTGCCTGAAAAACTTGTCCTTTTGCTATTGATCCTGCCCAGAATTTTTCAATGGGTGCACTACTGTACTACGTACTTGACTACTAAGTTTTTGTAAGGTTTTGTTGGTTTTTTGAAGGGAGGTTTCTCAAAACCGATGTCTTAATAGTATTTTTTTTTTCTGTTTGTATACTCTCCTAAATTATTTTAGAAAAAAAGACTGTGATACTCTTGTTTTGCTTATTCAGATGTATTTGCTCTGTCCTTTGTGGTGTTGAAAAACCTTAAGCAAAGACTGATAGTCTTTTTTGTTTGGTTGGTTTTGTGTTTTTTTTTTTTCAGTATCATTTCAAACGATATAAAATTAATGGGAATGATCTTTGGAGTTCTTAATTATAGGAACCTTATGAACTTGGCATTTTATTAAATATAATTTCTGCTAATCACTGTTCTCCTGTCCTGTGATTAGTTAGCTTACAACCACAGAGTAATGTAAAAACAACTTATTCTGTGAAATACTTGGTATTTACATTTTAACTCATCTGGAGGTTAAAATAATTACAATTTTAAAATATTTAAACAGCACTTTTTGCAGATAACTTTATATGCCTCCTTCAATTAGACATTATTCAGTGTAAAGAACAAGCAAAATCCTAGGTACGGCATTTATTTATACATATTTCCTCTAACTGTAGTGAACAAAAATGTTGTGTAATATAAACACAGGGTTGACTTTAATATGAATTAACAGTACTCTGAAAGGTAGGAGGAGGTTGATAGGAAGAGCTGACAGGTATAAAAGTAAGATGGAAGAGCTGGAGAGATGTAATTTCCTAGCAAATAATTATCCCCAAGCTGTGTAAACATGCTTAAACAAATACTTTATAAAAATCAAACCAAGAAACTAAATAGCAGATTTATCATTTCAGCACAAGTGTCAATAACTGAAGTCCATATGTGTACACAGGCCAGCCTCACAGAAAGATAACTCTGTTTGGCCTTGCTCTCGTCAGCATCAACTGCAGTTATCATGTATTTTTACCTGCTTGTATCCTTTATGAACAGAAAGTTATCAAAGGAGTATATAAAATAAAGGTTTATACTTGCTTATAATCCCACTGTATAGCAATGTCTCCTTTTTTGGGGACTACCTCTGATTTTGTGATTCTGAGCAGGAAGTATATTCACTCTGGTCCATTGCTTACAATATTGGTTATGCAGCAATGCATATGGAAGACACTTGTGTTTTAATTCTTCATAGCAAAGTTTGCTTTTATCCTACAACTAATAACATATGTTATAAACTGCTGCTTGACAACAAAAAATATACTAAGGGGTGGTTTTCAGACTGAGTCCCAGCACTGACTGGTGATTAAGTATTTCAAAGAGTATAAGAATTGTCATAATTTTGTCCATAAGAACCAATTCACCTAAAATTAGCCATGTTATAGAAACTGGGGCCTGAATTACATTTGACTATAGGAGATAAACATATTGTTTAATCACTGTATTTGAGGTTTTTCAAAAAGTAGTAAGCCTTTTTGTTGGGAGGAATTTCCCAACATCCCTGATTGTACTGTTCATCAATTGTACCTAATGGAGAAATATCTCACCACAAGAGATATCTCACAAGAATTATCTCTATCTTGTGATGTTTGGTGTACCTCAAAAAGGCCATATAAGACATCATCATTTTTGTGTGTGCATGAGAAAAGATGTTTGATGTAATATCCAAGCTGGAAATATTATACTATACTGTTTGCTTCTTCTTCTTTTTTTTTTTTTTTTAATATGAGGCACCCTGTTAGAACAGAAATTATTCACATTTATGTTTGTTTTCAGTTTTTCTGTTAGTTTCCATCTTTACATTTCCTGGCCTTGGCTTTAGATGATATTTTTTGTCCAGTACACACTGATTTCTGCTAAGACAAAAAGAATGAAACACAGAAAGTAAGAGAAAATTTGAGTTTCCACTCTCTGCGTGTTTGGGAGGTGCTATAGACATAATTGGGGCACAAATCATTAAATTGTGTTCTGTTGCCTAGCACTGTGTTCTGTTGCTTAGCACTCCAGCTGCTTTCTTATTTCTATCCCAGTGAAATACTGACTCTTATCTTGCTGTTATGCTGTAGATAGTTCCAAAATCCTTGTGAAATACAGCATTCTTCAGTTTAATTAGTCGCTGGTGGTAGACTAAGTTGACTGGCTTTGGTTGTCAACTAGAGACTCTTGGTTTTTTGTGATTGTATGCCCATGAGAGCCTGGGGTATAATTATTAAATGACCTCAGTCTTACCTGTGATGATTGCTGGTGCCGAATTGCTCAGCTCCAGAATGCCTGTTTGCATTGGCAACAATTTTTGTCCCTTTCTTGTTTTCAGCGCAGTGATTTTATTTTTCTTCCTTTCTCCACCCTCAGTTAAACTTAATAATCAGGAGAATGAAATCTGCATTGAAAGTAGAATTATGAGCATGTATCAGATACAGTCAAAGCAATGTCTGGACATATTTTCATCACATTGCTTTATAAAACAAAAAAAAACCCATTGTATGTGTTTCATCCTAAAGATAATTAAAGTCTGATCATGTAATTTAGTTGAGCTGTTGAAAAAATACAGTTGGTTAAAGATAAAACATATCTTTAAATAGTCCTGATTCTGATGCATTGGGAAGAACATGTGAGGTATGATCTTTTAGAGAAGTACATATACAAGTTACTGCTAGAGGGCAAAATAATAAATCCTCTCTTCCTGAAGCTCACAAAGTGTGATTCCCTCAGGTGAAGCTCTTACCAGCAGGGGTATCACACTGCAGTAGAGAAAACTTTTTAAGGCTAAAACTGGACCCAGCTAAACTCAATACATTTAATATAACTTTCCTAATTTTAATACAGACCAGAAGTTCAGGGGAAGAGAAATATTTATTTTCCTCCATGATTTGGGATCTAGTGAGACACACACTGTTTAGTTGATACAGTGTTTTACTAACTAGATAGAGAAATTGACAGATAAGATATGATACTAAAGAGAAATTGTTTCCATGATGGAGATTTTTGGCAGATGGGCTGGAAAAAGCAGCTAGAACAACTTCTAGTTGCCACTTGCAACTTGGTTTGGTGGTGCATTTTCTTCTCCTATGGATGCTCAGTTTTAGCAAATACTGAATATGGATTCTGCTGAGAGCTAGTAGTGCATTAGAAAGTTTTGGCTTTCGTCAATGTGTGCTACAATAGTAAAACAAAATCATTATAAAATTATTTGCTATAAGTAAGTATATTTTTGAAAGAAATATGAAATTCCTGAAATATTGCTGATTGTTATTTCCAAAGCCTTTTGTTTTCCTAACATAAATTTAAGATCGTTCCATGTACTTTCATAGGCAACTATGTAAAAGAGAAGAGAATTTTATGGCTCAAGTAAAGAACACCTTCCAGTCCCTTCATTCTGACAGGCAAGGTATTCTAAAATAAATTGATAAAGTACTTGAATCATTCAGATCATTCTCAACTAAATTTAAAGTTCAAGTGATTAATCAATAATGTAGTAATAGAATTTTAGATGTAAGTTAGACTGATATGGATTTTGTAGCATTAATGTCATTTTGTGTTAGAGTGAACATTCACCTTAACCTATGCATTAAAGCATTTTTCTTTTTAATATATGTATATCCCAGTCAGTCTTGTTACTTACGGAATCTTATCGATAGGAAGATACATGCTCTAAAGCAGTGAATGATTCGTGAGGGTTAGTTAATCTCTACAGTGTGATTTATAATCCCATCTTGAGTAGTCAGATGCAATATCCCTAGGTCCTGAGCAAGGAAGAAATGCAGTGATATTTCACTATTAGTTCTCCTCATTTCTGGAGTTGGTACAGAGCCTTCTTATAGCCTTATTTACATTTCCCTTTGTATGAATTGAAGTACAAAGCAGCGGAACTCTTACAGTAGAACAGATTTTCAACAGCAACAAGGTCACTTAACAATAATTCCTGAATGGTTTATACTCTTATTTCACAATTAGTTTGCAAGTCATAATGTTCTCTTTGTAACTAGAAAATTTTGCTGTTATTCTGAAATTGAATTAGTCAAGAGTAAACAGTAGTTGGTTACTTGTCTGTTTCAGCAGAGGTCCCTGTGGTGAGTTGACCTGGGCTGACCAGATGCCCACTCAGCTGCTCTCCTCAACAGGATAGGAAGAGGTGATAAAATGGAAAAACTCATGTATTGAAGTACAGACAGAAACATCCTTTACCAGTTAATGTCATGGGTAAAACACACTCAATCTGGGGAAAAATAATTAAATTTACTAACAATTAAAGTAGAGTGGGATGGTGAGACTGCTGTAGTCAAATGCTCTCTCCAGGTTCTTTTAGATATTCCACTTGTAGAAAATATGCTTAATACTGAATATACCTATTTGAAGATATTTTCTGATACATGGGAATTCTGATTTAGCAGAGTGACACAATACATGCTGAAAACACAACACTTGCAAGTTACACTTACCAAATTACAGCAATAGTAATACACAGCTCAAACACAATACTAATGCATTTCCCATTGCCAGTCTTTGTGACACTTTGAGTCACTCTCCCAACACTGGGTGTCCCCACATGCCAGGAGGGAATATGTGGGCTCAAACCAGCTCAAGCCAGTTGCTTTCTTCAAAATTATTTTGCTGATTGTCTGGGTTTTATCCTTTGTGTTGTCTGAAGTTCATTCCCCCTGTACTGGTCTGATTGCCTCAGGGAGGCGCTGCCATCTCCGGTTAATCAACGCAACTGTGGAGAGCTGTTATCTAAACCAAAGGCTGTTCTCTGTTCCCGTTGTGCTGAGATAGAGTCAGCTTCTTTGTGTCATTCTCCGAGCTTCGTGGGCACACCACCCTTGCTCTCCGACGTCTGAGGGGCTCAGCCGTGCCCTCCAGTGAGACCAGCGGAACCTGCTGGGACCATCTGTGTCTGGTGTGGGACAGATCCAGCCCCTCTACTTAGGGGCTGCAGGAGAATGTTGAGTGTTCATTCTTCTCAGTTACATCATGCACCGTGGAATAGTGTGATTAGGTAATTACTTTTGATAGGGAAGATGTGTGCTCATGTCTTTACAAACAGTTCTATGGGTGAAGGTACGGATGTTAATGTCTTTAAATGGGTCTCCACTAACTTTGGGCAGCAGGTTGGTTGCAGAGCGCAGACAGCTTGGCTCCTGAAACAGACAAGGGTCTGCACAAACCTGAACTTCAGAACTTTGGGGTAAAATGACAGGTTCAAGGGGGAATATGTGGTAGGCGGTTTGGGAAGGCTGTGATTTCCTAGTATCTCAGCCAGTGGCAAAAGGAAGACGGCAACATGCAGCTGGGAGTTTGGGATAACAGGAGGCTGCGTCCTCCAAAACCTTGGGAGAGAAAACCCCGTGGGCGTGCGCCTTAGTGGATTCTCTCCTTTATTCTAATAAAGTTGCAGGACTCCTGTGTCTCTTTTATGGACACTGGCTTTTCATTGCATGAATTTCCATACACTTTCTTCACTTTAACCTTACTACTAGGCAATTATTTGCAGTTAGAGAGTCAGCAAATTGTATTTGGCTTCCTTCAGACAACTGTGCATTTAAATGTGCCACTCACTGGGTTGGGCCTTACTCTGCACATTCATGTCCCTAACTTGTGCAAGGCACCTGGTATTTTTAAACCACATTGTGCAGGTGCTGGGAGGTGTGTGACAGATGCCAAAAGAAACTTCTCCTTAAGGAAGTACCTGCTCGACTGTCTGGCAGAAGCTGATTTGACAGTAATGTAAATATGATTTGTTGATCTGTGTTTTACTTCTTGTGCTTAATGCTCTTATCCATTTATTTTCCTCTCAAGCACTCAGTCTGTCTATACCATAATTGAGATGCTCCCAAAGAGGGAACATTGTTTGTCTGATGTTGTAACTTTATACTGAAATAGAAATGTTGAATACAAACTGTACTCATAATTAACACCAAGTATAATTAAAAACCTTAAGGGAGAATAGCTTCCTTCCAGTGTGCTCAACACTTTCCCTCACAAGGCAACACGTGGGCATAGTACTTCTGAGCACATTATCAGTAAAATGTGACTCCTCCTTGGATTCAAACAGCTGCATCACTGCAGAAGGGTGAAAGAGGTTTCAGCTGTTTCTCATACGCTGTGTATGGCAACTTTGTTCAGGCAGAGAGGTTGGGTGTGCTCTCACTCAAGCCTGCTCAGGAGCTGAAGAACAAGGTTGCGTGACCTTGGCTCTGTCACTGTGCTGAATGTGGTTAAAGCCACCACAGCTGTGCTGAGGAAGGCATGTACTGGAATTATACAAATTCTAACGCCTTCTGTGACTCAAGTGCTCTTTGGACCACCTACAGCCTTTCCATTAAATACACCTATGTGCTAACAATGTACTCTGTCCCCAAACACTGCTGTGCTTTAAAGGATGAGTGTTTAATTGAAGTCAGTATTCATTCAAGCACCATTTTCCATTGTTTGGAAAGTACATGTTTGTTGTGAGTGGTTTATTATTAGGTATCTTGTGCAAGATAATGCAATTTCTGTTTATGGACTCAGTTGATTCTGGACGTCTAAAAAGTTGCATTAACTTTAGCAGGAGAGTATCAGGCATGTAGTCGTGTATTTTTTTCTCCACTTGAGACAGAGACAAAAATCTGGGAAGTTCCTGTACCAACTGTACCAGTGTATGTGTAGTTGTTTGCCTTCCATAACCATCATTTACTCCAGGCATCTATGGAAATTAAATGTCAAAAACAATATTTAGTCATAGGTAATTAAAATGATTCTCATGTTCTTTCATTTTTCTGATATGTCATGTTTATATAGTTGTACAAATTTTATGTTCAGCTGTGTTATTGAATGTTCACAGGGTAATGAGGTAATGCGTGTGGGTGAAAATTTTGCCTAGGTAGCCTTCATTAGTTTACAAATATCAATTTATCTCTTTGTATGGATGACTTATATTGCAGTTGAAAAAAACAAATTCTTTTAGATAACCCACTTAACTTGAATCAAGGAGACATCCAAGTATATGATTTGTTGTTATTATTATTTTCTCTATTATTGCTGTTCTTGAGGTTAATATTTTCCCCTTGGATGTGGAAGGTTAGGGTTGCGGTACATTACAAAATTTATCATGTAACAAATTCCTTTTTCAGGCTTCTCAATGTTGTCAATATTTTTAATGGAAGATGAAACAAGGAAAAAAGAGTAAAACGCTCTCAGACTTACATAATTGTAGTACCTCATTGTGCTGCTGGCATCTACAAGGTATTGATGAGATATGAACATACAAAGCATTTTTAATTTTTTTTTTGCTTGGTTTTCTTTGTTCATTTTTGTTTTGTTTTAATTGACTGCAAAAATAAGACAGTTTACATAAATAGGATGTGGGTCTTCTAAATTTAAAAGTCATAGGGTATGGTTTACTTTGAAGATTTATTTATATTAGCATAACCCTTACATGGTATGTAGATTGCTTTGGGGGCTCGTTTTTAATAGTTGGTTTTATTTCTTTTAAATGAAGCTACCTTTGGCCTCCTGTTAATAAATAACTGCCATAAAGTGAATATCTGACAATAGTAAATTACGTCAGTAAAACTCTATTATCACTGCTATTAGTCTCTGTCTCAGAGAAGTCAAATTAATTCCCTCAGCCTAAGCCTGATCCATGTACTGAGCAGTGTAATCAGAATTATTTTGATAGCTTGAGCTTCCACTATGAATCGTTGCATAAGTGAAATTCTAGTCACTAATCACTGAACCATTCACTGGGCAGGTTGCATATGGCTTTCTTAGCAATTACATTTATTTTAAATTCAGAGAATTACTTGGAAACACTGTTCACTGAAGATTCAAAAAGACCAGAGCAATTAAGCAGTAGTTGCCAAAGGCCTTCAGTTAAAATTATCGGATTGTACTTTCACCATATCTACCTGATCTTGATCTCTGGAGATTCCTGACTGATTTCTAATAAATATTCACAATTTCTCACTAATACCAGTATGAGAGTTTAATAATAATAATAAGTAATAAAAAAATAAAATTTAAGAAAAAAAAGGAGGAAGAAGAGTCTAAGTTCACAAAGCTGATGAAGAGTGTTCAGGGGCAGTTTCTTCCAGGTACTCCAGTAGAAACCCCATGTGATCTCATCCTATTTCCATCTGATGGAGTCCCTAAGCAAGCTTAAGTTGCTGTAGTGTCTGCCATTATTCACTGTCTCCCTCAGTATAGGTACAAGACAACTGTACTCACTGTAAGTTATTGCTTCTTCAAATTTACCAAATCATTCCTAA
Organism: Machaerirhynchus nigripectus; assembly: GCA_013397975.1. NCBI lineage: Eukaryota > Metazoa > Chordata > Aves > Passeriformes > Dicruridae > Machaerirhynchus > Machaerirhynchus nigripectus. The sequence goes on from VZRQ01007203.1 coordinate 172,006, forward strand.
TATACTTATAACAGACATATAATGGATTTGGAGATCCCTTGAGTCTTTTGGTGTACCCCCATTAAAACAGCTACTTTTCTCCTGTAAAAATGAAAAAATTGAAAAAAAATGCAATGGCAGGCTGAACTTATTAGACAGGAAAGGAGATAACAATAGAATATTTAAGCAATTCATTTTATCAGTAATAGCCAATACCGCTTCCACTGTAACCATTGTTAAACTCCCAGTTTAAGTATTTTAGTCCAAAAATTATTCATTTGCAGCCTATATGTGCTGGTTTTGACTGGCGTAGAGTTAATTTTCTTGACAGTGGCTGGTCTGAGGCTGTGTCTTGGATTTGTGCTGAACACAGGGTTGATCATACAGAGATGTTTTTGTCATTCCTGAGCAGGGCTTGTACAGAGCCAAGGCCTTTGCTGCTTTTCCTGCTGCCATGCTAGTGAGGAAGTTGGGGGTGCTTGGGAGGTTGGGAGGAGACACAGCTGGGACAGGTGACCCAAACTGACCAAAGGGATATTCCAGACCATGTGACATCATGTTCTGTATATAATGTGGGGGGAGAAAGAGGAAAGTGGGGGCACATTTAAATTGATGGTGTTTGTCTTCCCAAGTCACTGTTACATATGATAGGGCCCTGCTCTCCTTGGGATGGCTGAACACATGCCTGCAAATGGCACGTGGTGAATAATTGCCTTGTTTTGCTTTGCTTGTGTGTGCAACTTTTCTTTCCCTGTTAATTGTCTTTATCTTAACCCGTGTGTTTTCTACCTGTTACCCTTCCAATTCTCTCCCTGATCCTGCTGGTGCGGGAGTGAGTGAGTGGCTGAGTGGGGCTTGGCTGCTGGCCGGGGAAAAACCGTGACAACGTGTCAGTACAGACATTGGGCTTTCCTTGTTTTATTTCCAGTAATGCTCTGAGTGGAATAGAGCCACCGACTAAAGATGTGAGGTGTCATCTTTGACTAGAAAGGATTAGGAACTAACACTTTTATGTTTGTAGAATATATCAGATTCACTGTAGCAAATTTTAACTTCTAATTTCCGTTCTAACAAATGAATATAGGAGAAGTTTAACTTATATTTAACAATCGCTCTGTAATTATAGAGTGGAAAATATGGCTATAATTGCATTTTATAAATGTAATTAGCTATAAATCCTAAAATATAAATAAATGCAGCCAGCACATTGCTTTTATTTCCAGCTATAGGATGAAGAAATGCTTGAAATATGTACTTCCAGGGGAAATAATATAAGTTAGAAAACCATCTATTTAGAAATTTTTGGCCAGAAGTACATTAGTAATGCATAGAATAGCATTCAGAGAGATTATAAATTCAGTAATTGAAACACAAATTATGCATGCTTATTATTTATGAAATTTTAAGTATTGCTTAAATACATCAGAAAATGTAAATGACATTTAAAACAATTAATTATTCAGAATGGCAAAAATGGAAAAGCTAGCAAAGCACTTTACCATCCCTGTAGTGAAGCTAAATAAATGGAGAAGAGTCTAATTTCTTATGCTGTTTAGGCTTAATGTAGCAGCCTAAGTTCCTTGGGTGAAAAACTAGATCTAATTCTAAAGTATGCAAAGTACACCATAATGTCTGTTCTTGTTTATGATAAAGAATTCTTAAAATGTATTTTGTCTTCTCTTAGAAGAAGGGACTTTGTTTTAACAAAGAGTGTTATGAAATCATGAAGGGGGAAGATAGTGGGGGGGGGGGTGGTTGACAGGAAGTATCACTGGCTTTGAAGCAAATTTATCATTGTCTCTTTTCCTCTTCCCCTTCTTCCACTCCTGAAATACAGATACTAAAGAGCAGGTGAAATTAGAAGAACACTTGACACCTTTTGATAACACTACCTTTACAGAGTTGTTAATACCAACACAGTGAGGAGGAAGGTTCAGGCCCAATATATTACCACCTCTAGGAATATAGCATGATTGTTGTTATTTAAAATTATTTCCTTAAGATTTTACAACTGATAGTCCTAAATAGCTTTAGAGTTCTTTTGCCTTGAATCTATACTATTGTATTTTTTATATTTTTTTTTTCCTCAGGGCATGTAAAATATCTATAGAGTTCAGGAAAGTCAGGGAAATGATCTTAGTAAGTCATCAGAGGATTTAATGTAATATCGCATAGACAGTGACATGAGGATAGTCCAAGAGTTAATCAGATTTATAAATGGGGAAATTAGGAGGATAATGAACTGATAAATCAGTAATAAACCTATTCTAAAGAGTAAGACATTTTTGGCTCTCTTCATTAAGATTTGTATCTCCTAAAGGAAAAGAGATTTCTTAATGCTAAGCCTTCTAGAAGTCACTGTGACCTATTTCTGAGAATAAAATTAAAAAGATAAACTCTCCTTTTAAATTCATAGGTAGGACAGAAAAGTCACAAAGGTAATGTAAACTTATTTGCTGCAGATAGCTCTCGTGCTGTTTTAAAAAAAAAGGTAAATGGACCAGGGCTTCCATTGATTCAAATATCAAATCCCACTGTAATGGGTGTTCTTGAACTTTCCATGATCCAGTAAAAGATTAATCCTAAAGAAAAAATTAATCCTGCAGATGGATACATCACATTAGCAACATGTATGCTAACATAAGCTCATAGCCTAATTTTTCTGGGCTCAATATATATATTAATATTTACATCCTATTACTTTCCTCGTAGAAACTTTCAAAGATCTATTGAAACATTATTAAAAAGGACAACCAACATTTTGCAACTTTTCTGTATGGGGAGAACGTGCTTTGCCATCATATAATTTAGAGTATGGTCTGGATCCCTCTTCAGTAAATGAAAAATTCCTAAAGATTTCTGTAGGCAGGATTCATTTGAAAATATCAACCTTCATATTTGCAAGTCTAACTTAAGGACTTTTTTTCACTTCTAACTATTTGTAATACGTGTGTGATAATCAGTTTTATTTGTTGAGTAGTTCTGCCAATAATAATGGAACTGTGGAAGTAATGATCCAGGAAATCACCTGCGGTGCTCTCTTCCTCATCTTCCTATAATCACCTACTGATCTAAGTACTCAAGTTACTGGTAATTTTAAGCTGACTGGGAAAAAAAAGTATAGAAATTTATGTAATCATCTCAGACAATTTTTGTTCAAAAGAGGAGAAAACTAGGTGTCAAATTTCCATTGAGTTTAGAAAAAGGTCTGTTGTCTGTATTTTCAAAACAAAAAATGAAACTAGAATTAACAATATAACACAGTATATAATGAATTAAAACAAATTACGAAATTATAATCGGCTGGTTAGCTAATTTTTCAGGTTGGCATTCAGACCAGTAAGGGGCCCAAGCTTCAGCCTGCTCCTTGAAACCAATGTTATTACAGCATGTAAATAGGATTCAATATAAAAACCAAACAGAAAATCTACTGAAATCTAAAAAAAAGTATAGTTTTATAAAATAGTAGTACATAATAAATACATTTTTTGGTGAAATGAAAAAAAAAAAAAAAAAGGTTGGTCTTCTTAATGTGCAAGAGGCATTTTGCAGCTAAAGAAAATGCTTGGAAGACAGGCTTTATGGTGACCCCTGGATTGACATCTGTAATTTGGATCTGTAATTAAAGAGCAAAACATTTTCTCTGTGGCTATAGAATGATATTGAGATTTGAATGCAACTGAAATGTCTTCTGTGATCCAGTTTTTAATAAGAGTTAATTTTTACATAATGTAAAGGGAAAGATCATGACTTGATCATTCATCACTTCTTGATTACATTTGTTCCACCACCATTATTGTGTATTTAATAGTTTAGTTTTTCCTAACAGTGAAAATAAATACTCATTTCTGAAAATTTTATGCTGTATTTTTCTCCACACTTTACAATAAGATGGTTATTTTATCTATCAAAATGTTCTCTTTTCTTTGTAATACTGCCCTCTGCCTCCCCTTTGCCTTTAAGTTTCTTTCCCTCACCCAAGACTCCTCAAGCAAAGAAACTGTAACTCTTACTTTTCTGTAAAAATACCTCCACCATTGGAAAAAAATTGCGTATCCCTCATCAAAGTTTTAATGGAAGATTATGAGATATGTGACCAAGTGATGTAGACAAAATCGTGGATCAATACACTTGGAAAACACAGATCTTTCAGGGAAGTTAGTTTGAATGTTGATGATGTTTCTTAAAAAATTGGTCTGGAGTTATTTCAAAAATTCTTATTTTTTTGCTCACCCTCCATTGCCTTTTAACTATTGAGTACTAGAACCCAAGTGATCCATCCCACAGGCAGCTTGCAGCAGAGCAGAACAGAAGTACAGTGACAGACATGCAGGAGGAACACAGTAGTGTTGCTCCAGATGCACACTCAACCTAATATAATGCCAGAGGCAGGGGTGAGGGGAGTGATTTGGTGTCTACTTTCCTTTTATTTCTGCTCCTCCTCTTTTTCCATAAACCTGGAACTATTTTATGAGTGGGTTTACAAGTCAGTTAAGTAGGAAAGCATGAAGCCATCCAACAGAGAGGAAAAGGAGCTGTGTAAGAGTCTTTTCCTGTCACACATCTAGTTCCACTCTCCAAACTCTATATGTACCATGCAGAATTGATGACCAGTGTGATAAAAAAGAAAGCTCCTTCTGATGAGTCAGCTTACAGGGTTTCCAGCCTACACAATTATCTGAGAAAATTATATAAATTGCATATGACTTTATATCCAGTAAGTCAATATTATTGGTGTTGGAAGAGTAGCAGGATTAATTCACAGTGTCAATACTGAAAGATGAGAGGTGTCTGGTAAAAATCTCAAGGCATCAGACTACATCATTATTTCCCTGTGAATACATTATAATAGTCCATATTTGGCTGTTTTTTCACACAGACTGCAGTATAAGATTGAGTTTTGTCATTCTTCTTCCATGCAATACCTGAGGTATGATTCATGTTTGTTTCACTTTTTCCTTGTTAAGAAGTTAAAGTCCCCACCCTGTCTAACTTTTGGGGAAATTTGGGTGCAGACCTCTTAGAAAGGCCCAAGCCTTTTATGTTGTGAAACATGTAAACCGAGTTTCAGGAAGCTGGGGGAAGTACTCGCTACATCCTTCTCTTGCCAGGAACACGTGGATGTGGCTGTATATTCTCAGTGTATAGAGAGTCTCAACTTCTCTTCCTTTCTTTGTTTTCCAAAGGCAACATTCAGGCCAGAAGCTAACATAAGATGTTACAGTTTGTGCATGGATGTGTCAGAACAACCACAGCACGGTGTAACCAACATATGCCACTTGTGGTTTTCTATCTTTCTGCTGGGAGCTGTATGTGAAAACATTTGGATATAGTGGAAACAGAAAAACTGAGGTGGGTTTTATTTGAGAAAAGAGATGGAAGAGTAGCAGTGGTGAAAACATCTGGGATCTTATCAGTAAGATTTTAATATGCAGTGCAGTTGTACTGACCTCCTGAAATGGTAATTCTGGTTATTCTGTCTGCACAAGGTTCTCTCTATTTTCACTAAGAGTAAATAATTTGGCATCTTAAGGAGGAAAAAAATGTGGTAACAAAGGCTTGTCCTCAGCTGCAGGTGACATTGTGAATGTCAAAAGCTGTGGGTCTCATTTCCTCAGCTAATAAAGGGATAATGTTCATCTTCTTAATAACACTGTTGATGTTTACTTTGTTGATTGAATAAAGCTTCTACATATTCTCTAACAGAAGCTGTTCCTGAAATGAGTACAGTTAGAGATATGGATGCAGGAGAAGCATAGGGGTTTGGGAACTAAAATTACTTCTGAGCAGTACTAGACCTTAGTTTTGGTATTGCTCACATTTTCTGTGTTATTATACCTGTACTTCAAGACTAAGATAAAATTCCTGACCTTAGTTCTAATGAAGGCCATTCACTGCTGAAATGTGTGAACATCAACACATCCCTCATTCCCTGGAGTGTGAGCCACATCAGAAGATTTTAAAAAGAACTTTTCACTTTGCGGTTCTTGCAAAATTAAATCCACAGGGTTAAATCCATGGAGTGAACTATTAAATCTATGTGTTTCTTTCAAATTAAAGTTTCTGGCAAGGAAGCTGCAGTGACAACTTATATTTTTGTTTTATCATCTAAGATAGGAATTGGAATTTATCAAAATCTTCTCACTATCTGAACAGACAGGGTCATCTGCTCTGCAAATAATTAGAAAGCAGTTGTTGCTTTTTCTGCAGTCCACTTAAAAGCATAAAACAGCTGTACTGCAGTAAAGATGTTAATCTTTTTACGATGTATTGAACAACTTAAGGTTTCTAAACCTAAAAAACTTTGTTGCATATCCCAAATAGAATTCTTTTTTCTCACAGACCTTAGTAAGAATCTCATGATATTGTTCTTAATTGAATAAATCCATAAGGGTTCTAGTATATATCTCATCATCTGCCAAGTACCTCACTTTTTCAGCCAGGGAATTCACAGGGATTCTGTATTCCTAAAGTTATTACGCCTGGGGCTGGAAAGGCTATTGGGAACATGGAAAAGCCCAGCTAATAAAAACTCATGCCAACCTTATACATAGTGCTTGTTAGGCTGAGCTTCATCGAGGTCCCTACAGTGGAAGAATTCAGTACTCTACAAGCAAGAGATAGATTTGAACCAGAGAGAGAGAGAGAACTGCTAAATACTCCTACCTCTCCAGGGTGGCAACTGGCATTGAAAATGCCTGCTTGCCTCAAAGGTTAGGCTGAAATCAGCTAGCTTAAGTTTTTATCCAGTACATGATTGATCAAAATAAAAATACTCCTGGCTGCAAAAAAGTTCTACTCCATTTTGGCAATGCAGCCATATTTATTAAGAAGAGAATTGTGCCCGTAGGTTTTTACATTTCCATTTCATACAGTTAATTTACTTCCTCAAGAAACATTTTATTGTGATGACAAACTGAAAAAAACGGAAAGGAAAATTTGCAAAATATAATGAAAATGATCCTTACTCAGAGGAAATCTAAAATACATGTACTGTATAATGTCATTGTATTTGTTGTTTCAAATTATGTAAATACTCTATTGTCTGACTTCAGATATATTTATGTGTTTAAATTACTCATTTTTCACTATTTACCTTAGGGGAATCAGAAGTTGCAACTGAGGAAGCAGGAAGCAAAATACACACACACAAATATAAAAAATTTTAAGCTTAAATCTAAAGTAAAGACTCTGGAAATGCAAACATCCCAGTCATATAAATTGCTAGAAAAACCTGATCAGCTTTTTTAGCAGTTCTTCAAAAAGTATACCCTTTACCAACAGAAACTTGTTCTTTTAACAATAATAGGAATTGTTACTAGTCTCTTTGATCCTTAACAGTGAAAATAATGTGATATTGCTTGTGAACTTCTTTGGAAGAAGATCAAAATAAATTATTTGCATGAGGTTATTATAAAAAAATATTATTTTAATGATGATGAAGTTAGTTTTTAAGATACAAAAAATTGCCGATTGCTGGAAGAAATAGGTTATTTTACTAAAAGTATGTACATTTATCAAAAAAAACCAAAAAGCAAAAAACAAAAAGCAAAAAAAAAAAAACAACAGCAACAACAAAAAAAATCCACAACTACCTCAAATATGTGTTAATAAATATCAAGATTAGGAACTATTATCAGAAGCCAGGAAGAAGAATTTTAATTATTCTTGAATATTAGAACATGTACTTCATGGTTTGGAGAGCCCCCTTAGCATATTCACATGCTTTCAGACAGCAGAGAACCTTCTTCTGGAATTTACAATATGAAAGTTATCAGTAGATGGTAAGTCATTGATTAGGAGTATGAAGAGTGATGCATTTCTAGCCCCTGACAAGGCTTAGTTGCTCAAGTGGTTATCCAAATCCTCCACAGCAAAAATTACGAGTTATTGTAAACCAGATTCATCTTCTCCTGAGGACAACACACATGAGTTTCCCAAAAGCATAAATGGAAGAGTTTGTGCTATTCTTTTTGTGTGCCAGATTGGGCATGTACCCGAAGTAAGGAGAGGGAAAAAGGCATCAGTAGTTTTTTTGATAGGTGGGAGCTTGGGCCCAGTACAAAGAAGTCTGCAAAAAACATTCGCCTCAGGATCCTAGCAGACCACGCAAGTTTAATCTGAACCCTGTAGTGCTGCCTGCAGCAAAGAGCTCACAGGAAAAAAACTTCTTCAGTGTGGCACCATAATTTGCCATGGATGTATTTCTACTACTCCAGCATTAAGGGTTACTTTGTTTTGAGAAAATGACACCAAGAGCTTCAGCATTCTACATCTGTATTTTTCAAGCTTCATAACATAGCCAGCTTCAAATGTCTTTTTAAATATCTTTTTTTTTTTCCTTTTATTTTTAAAAGCAAATGAGCTTAAGAACACCAAAAAACTAATATGTTAGAAACACAGTAGAAAATGCTGTTGGAAATAAAGCTAACATTTGAAATGCTGTGTAGAAGATTTCTGATTTTTTTAATGTGTGGCCAGCATTTACCATTAACAATTGGGATAGTTGCAACTGCATAATGGGCCTTATCTCTGACAGCAGAGAGATGGACTTAGTGTGGGAAATCACAGGCTTCCTAACGGAAAGATGGAGATTTTTCCCTTCAAAAGTTATTAGAATTTCTTATTGTGGGGAGCCTGGAAATGAACAAAACAGTAGGGGCAGAAAATAAGGAGAAATACGTATGAATGAGTGAACATGAGGATGTGAGTATAAATTCTTATATAAACAAACCTTGAAATTAATCTTATTTATTCCTCTTCATTACATCCCCATTTATTACTGATAAGCAATAAAATAATGGTCTAAATTACCACTTTTTGGAGTTATTTTCCGTATCCATCTTTGTTATTTAGAAGTCTTCCATTTATATATAGCATTTTTTCCAAGGACAATCCATAAAAGGAGCTGCTCTTAATGAGCTGCCGTGTGAGAGATTTATCAAAACTTGATTACATAAGAAAACACATCCCAGGAAGCTAAGTTGTTTCATCCAATAAACTCATCCACAGTATCCATCTTAAGAAGAGTAAAGAAAATTCTTTAACTGACTTCATCCTTGCACATGTAGTATAATGAAAATAAACAAATTCTTTACAGACAACATAAATTTTCAGTGCAGCAAAATGTAAAAATTAAAAGCTATTGCTTCACTGGAGAAACAGTGTTCTTTGTATTCAGTGCAACAAACATAATAAAGACAATAATTTCAAATCAACTAAAGTTATAATATCAGTGTTAACAGAATGATTTCTAGAAGTATTTTTTATCATAGAATCATTAAGGTTGGAAAAGTCCTCCACGATTATGAAGTCCAGCCTTTGACTGAATACCCCCATGCCCACTAAACCAAAGCACTAAATGCCAGGACCAGTCATTTTTTTAACACTTCCAGGGATGGTGACACCACTGGGAAACCTGTTCCAATGCTTAACCATTCCTTCAGTGAAGAAATTTTTCTCATTCAACCTTTCTTCTCTTTCCTTTTGTATTTTAACCTCACAAAAATATAGGAGGTTTTTTTCCCCTAATAATTTCTATGGCAAATGTTTTACTACTTAGCTGAGTACATAAACATCTACATTTATTTATGTCTGTCTTTCACATCTAGCTTATAATATTCTATTGGTGTGCTATTTGACTGCATTGTTTTATTAAAAGTTATGCAACTTCAAGGTACTTTTTGTACAAAAAGATTCAAGTCCTGCATAGGACAATGCAGCAGAAATTTCAAGGGAATTTCTGCTTGTGCTTTTTTTAGGTCAGAATGTGATTTAACTTGTACTTTCTGTATGGTGTTTACAGAAAAGCATTTTTTTCCCATAATGGTGTTTAAGAATATAGTTTTGTTAACCTTTTGATACATGCTGTCATATGTTTTGGGAAGGATAAATAGTTTTTGCATTATTCAAAGTATATAGAATTACTTGTAATATGATTACATATTGTGGGGAAGGGAACAAAACTTAGACCATGGAGGGAAATTGGAGGATTCTTGGGGCAAGTGGTGGTGCAGGATTTCATTCTGCTGAATGTTTTCTCATGAAAACATAATTTTACTTGCAAAGTGGGAGAGTCAGTAGTCTGTACACTAAATTCTGCTTAAACCAGTGATGTCATCCTGACTCAACAACTGAAACTGTTTGAAAACAAATAAAGCAGATTTTTTAATTGTTTTTAATGCAAATTCCACTATGATAAATTACATGTTACCTGAGAAGAAAGCAAGGAGAGATTATTTTTAGAATGGGAAAGTATAAAATGAAGTTCACTCAAACTTTAATTGGAAGTAAAATATTTGGAGCCCATGTTCATAGGACATTCCAGCACAGCATCCCTGGGCAAATCTTTTCAGAATTACATCTATGAGATGCCTTTCAGAGTGCACTGCTTTTAAGCTGATCCAGGAATTTGTAGTCGGATTTGACACAGAAACTTACTTCTCAGGTTAGTTTACATCGGTCTCAGTCTCGCATAAAGGAGGGAATGCAGGAGTGGAAGCTTGGAGACAGTGTTTAGGAAAAGGCTTTGGAAGTATTTGGGGGTCTGAATCAACCGTTTCCTCTGCATGTCTACAATGCTGTATAAATTTTTCATAGCATCAAAGTAGTGCCTCAGGCAGGCCTAGAAATCACTTTTTTTAAAGAAAGCAGGATTTCAGCTTCAGATTTTTACATCTGAAAGTTTAAACTGGTGCCAAAACATCCACATTCACTGTGATCTGCTAGAAATTAACTCATTCACATATCTACTAAGGTGGCTTTTTAAATAAAGCCTTCATTTATCCCAGAGGCTACTTTCAGAGGTAACATGGGACAGTTTGATGTTATACTCTCACAAAAAGCTGTTTCATGTTAGTCTAACCTCCAATGAAGCTAAATATTTCAGCTGGTGGTGTCCATTCATGGAGTATATTTCCTATTTCTATTTGTCCCTGGACACAAAGAGATAAAAAGAAATCAGAAGAGGGGGAACTTTAGCAACATTAAAATTAGTCCCACTTGCCCTGACTCCTCATATTTGACAGTCATGGGTGTTCCTATACAAATGTACATTCCAATTCATGCTGCTGGACTTTACCTTAAACTATCTCAGTTAGTCGTGTCTCAAAGGCTTCATCTACAGATATCTGACAAGAACTTTTTTTCTTTAATTTAAGGGGAGGAGAAATTCTCACTGTAGGAGTAGAGAACTTATGCACCATTTTAACAAGCAAACTCCAACAAAACTTTTATGTACAAATTCAAGAGGTCATCTACAGTAAGGGATGTTACGAGGAAGCTTCTGCAGAGTTTTGAGATGGGTCATGTGTATCTCATTTATTGCCGGGTTTTTAGCCATAGCGTGCAAAAGCTCTTACAAGCTAAAAAAGATTTTTTATTTCCACTTTGCAGTGAAGAAAGCATCTTATCAGGCATGTCAAAATCGGAGTAAGTGACAGTTATGGAGATTTGTAACATTTTTGGCTAGTTAAAATAATTACAGTTTCATAGTAATTCCCCAGATGTTACCCAGGACACAAGAATAAATTCCTCCATTTAGCATCCAAATAACATTCAAAAAAGAAGAGAAAAGAGGGCTGAATAATTTATTATGCATGCAAACTTAGTTTCAGCAAAAGTAGCTTGTCAGGTAGTGCTAATGTGAGTGACGCTTGACCTAGAGATGTTCTAATCTTTCAGTAAAACTGCAATTTTTCTGCTTTTTTTTTTCCCCACCTTTCTTTTTCAAGTCCTCACAGCTTCATCTGAAAAAAACTGGGAAGAAAAAAAAGACACAATTTTTTACATGAAACAGAACTATGGACTGTATTTTAGTCTTACCATTTAGCGAGTCAGAGAGGTTAGCTTTTCAGCCAACTGAAACATTGATTTTCATTTAAATCTTAATCTCAGCAGTGTTTTGCTATGTCATTGGCATTTGTGTTCTACATCAGGGGATTAATGGCCACAGAATAGAAAAGGCAGTTAAGATATATTTTGTGTCAGAAAATGTTAAATAATGCAAAGCATGAGATTAGAATACAGATATTTTTGATAATTGATATATTGCCTTCGCCATCTTGCTAAGTGATAATTCATCTGATGAAGTATTCATCAGCATACAGAACTGTAGTCTACATGCAGTACTGACTTCTCTTAGTAGTTAAACATAATGAATTTCTCCTAGCTTCTTATGTCTGTAATTTGAAGTTCTGGATAAGAAGTGAGAAGTATTCTTTTTTTATCTTAAATTTCACAAAAGAAAAGAAAGAGGAATTTTTTGTGACTTTGGAGAGACAATTATTTAAATATCTTTTTCAACTGCTACATGGGAAACGATTAGTAGTAATGAAGACTGTTTTTCTGTATACTAGGAAGACTCTGATTTGGCAGTGTTTTCTATGTAATGGATTTTAATATCTGGCTTTCCTTGTCTTCTTTTCTAAAGAAGGTATTTAGGGAGAGGTGGACAAAAGGAGTCTGGAAAAGTGAGGCAAAAAAGCAGCAGATTTAAAGATAAAGTTTTCCCAGAAAACAGCACCAGAGGGATAGAGACTATTTGAATTGTTTGTTTTTTGAACAAATGTTACTTTGTATAGTATGGCATGTGGCTGTAAATGTTATTAGTTTTAAACTTAAGGAATTATTGAGCATAGTCTTAAGGCAACAAAAGCATCCACTGATTTTCCTAAGAGTAGTATCCCTTGTATAGACTGGACAATGCTTTTAAAATCTGTTTAAAAAAATAATTTTAAAAAAATTGATGCACACTGAGGATATCCATTTCTACCTGGGTCCATGTCCAGCTAGCAGGTGTAGAAGTATAGCTTTTATGAAAAGTTTAAAGTAAACATCCAAAGTCCAAACTGTAAAACAGATGAAATACAGTCTTTCAGAATCTGTTATGTTTTCTGTCCTTCTTTGTACAATAATTCCTTCAAAATGGATACAACGTTTTCATTTCTACCTTTGTACTCCTTCCTTTACAAGCCATTACAAGAATGTACAACACACACTTGTCTTTTATAAATGCACCTAATCTCTACCTGCATAGAGGTTTACACCCCCACAGAAACTTACTAATGTTGTTATAGTTCCAAAAAGACAGAGTTGCAGAATCTGAAAGAATATGTAGTAAGGTTTCTAAAGAAATAATACTAGTATTAAAAAAAAAAAAAAAAAACACTCCACCCCACTCCCAAAAAACCAAACCAAACTAAACAACCAGCCAACAAGACAAATAAAAAACCAAAAAGAAAACCCAACTAAAACCATTCAAATCCATGTACTGAGAAAACTGATTAAATAAAATATTAAGAAAGATGGACATACGTAGCCTGGTGACATATGAAATTTCCTTGTACCACTGGTTTGTCTAAAGAATACATATCAATTCAGGAGTAGAGCATTAAAATCATTAGGAGGTTGGGTGGGTATATTTACCCTACATGTCAATATTTTTAACATATTGAAACAGATAATTGTAATTTATCATTTTAGCTTGTTTTCCACAAGCTACAGGTATAAGCTGCAAATTCCTGATGGTAGTAATAAAAAGAAACCTGTCTGCATGGAGAGAATTCTCTTTGTGTGCTAACTGGGAATTAATTTTAAGTCACTCTCAGAGTTTTTGGCATTTATATGTTCATGAATACTACTGTCTAAGCTCATTCATATAGTTCTGTATGATTGTGTCTGAAGTATCACTCAAGGTATCTGCATGGGCTCGTAACAGTTGGATGATGTGTAAAAATTTGGTAGAGAATAAAAGTCTCATTTTCAGAAAAAGATCAATGTGCAGCATATTTCTCTGCCCTGGCTGAACATATGGGAGCTTATGAGTGGAATTTTTATCCACTTGCTATTAAAAGAACAAACAAAACAGACTGTAACAGATAATAGCCTGTGCCCTGTAGCTGCCACATCTCTTTTGATCAATTTACTTACAGCAAGCTTCCCAGTTCCAACCTGTGCCACTTCCATAGCTGCTGGCTTTTTTTAACTGTCTTAGTCTAAGAAGTCTCAAGTTATCTTTCGCCCAGGCTAGCTTGGGATGAAATTTTTATTTCATTTGTATTGTTTTTATCTCTTTCTGGCAAAGACAGTGAAAGAATTGTGGTGTTTACAAAGCTAAAAAAATGTTGGCTACAGAGTTAACCACAATGAGCAAGGAATTCTGTGTTAGAAGGTCTGTAATTTCATTCTTTCACATCTCTTGACATTGCTGAGGTTTTGATTTGCTTTATTTTAATTAAAAATTTCTTCGTGTTCTAAAAAGTATGTAGAAATTCTTCTTGTAGAATCTGGAAGTAAGGCAAGATCATAAATTGACTTATATCTTCAAACATAGCTACTTTTCCATGTTCCACAGGTTAGAGATGCAGAAAATTGGTCACTTACTTCTCGTGTCCTCCTTTTTAGACTTGAACCACTGACCACCTGTGTTTTATTATTTTTTAGAGTTCTGAAACTTCGTGGCCTTGATCTTTTGTATCTTTATTAAGCCTTCAAATCTAGTGGGTATTTGCTTTAATTAAACCATTGCAGCAGAGCTGTATGGTGGTATTATAGTTACTATGAGTTGAAGACTAATTAACTTAATACCTAAAGATCTAATGATGTGATATTGTTTTCATTTGCATTCCTTTTGATAATCTTTATTGCTTGGGACTGCTACGTCCCCAAATTCACTACAGAGTTTAAAAGGGCAGCAGGTTTTTTCATTTAAGTTAAACCAAGAAACCCCCACTTAGAGAAGCAGGGCTTGATACTGTTTGGTTCTAACCCTCCTCATAATTTTATTCAGCTTTTGACACTGTGGAAGAAAATCAAAATACAGCAATAGAGGGAGATCTTCAGGTGGCAATAATGTCTTCAAACAGTACCAACTGAATGTCTGCTACAAAGGTTATAAATGTTATCAGATGGGTAAATTGATATTTCCAGCTAACTGTTTGGGGCTTAGTACTTTTAGTAAGGTAAATCTTACTAGAATTAGTCATTTCTAATCCTTAGGAGGGAAAAAGAATCTTATGAGATGTGTTTATTGATCATTTAATTGGAGCTAGTAGTAGTAAGATTATTAGTTTGAAAGAAAAGTGAAACTAATCGCTATGCTTTTCCACAGAGGTTTAGTGATTACCTCTAGCAGTGTTTGCAGACAGTGGGGTGATACTGTGTGACAGCTGACATCCAGCTGCTGTCATTTACCTTCTGCAGCCTAAGAGCCTGTAACTGAGGCCAGAAGATTGACACAGCAGTGCCTGGTACTGCGATGGTGGTTATCACTTGTTTGCATTGCAAAGTTGCCTAGTTTTTCTAGCCTGGAGATTACTTCCCCACTGTGCTAAACACTCTGCAAACTGTCTAAAAGATTATCCTTGCCACAAGAAACTTTGAAAGTCAGACACAGACAAGCGCAAGAAATAAAACGAGAATATTTGTCTGTGTGATCACCTGAAGCCAGCTACCACCTGTTTAGCCATTGCTAAGACCTTTATAAGCTTTACATCAAGAAAAGTTTTCATGGAGAGGTTTGAAGAAGGACTGGGAATTGGCTCTATGGAAAGATCTTATGAGGGTGAGAGCACATGCAAAGGTGGAAAATCATGTATTAGAAAAATGTAGTCAACAGATAATGAGGGCTAAAATCGTTGGCTGATTGGAAATGGAAATCACTGTTACGAGGCAAGAACTAAGCATTTAGTTCTCAGAGGAACTAGCTTTTTTTTATACAATGTTGTTATTCATCTGCCCTTTACTTTTATAATCATCATCAACCTCTGGGAATAATGTGGGGTGTTACATTATTCCTTCTCACCCTCTTTCTGTTTGACACTTACTACTTTTCTAACCTTCACTGTTGATAATCTGTCAGTAAATCTTCTCGGGCAATACTCCTTTGGGACCCTGAAGAGGATTAATTCTGATATGAATAATATCTGCAATATTTCATAAATTGTTGGGGTGGTGGTTGGCACTTGTCTATTTGTTCTCAGTCAGAAGACTTCTCTTCCTTTAAAAAGAGAAGAGTCTGGGTCAGCTGAAATCTTGGTGGGAGTGAGAGGCTGCTCAGTCCTGTGGGAGCAGCTGAGCCTATGTGGGCAGAAACTGTGTTTCTGCCTGAGCATGCTGGTAAGAGGTGGGAAGAGTCATAGTGATGAACTAATTCTGCAACTTAATTAGCCCCAAAGATTCACAGAATAGGTTTAGGTTAGAAGGGACCTGTAAAGGTCATCTATTCCAACCTCCCCTGCACTGAGCAAGGACATCATCAACTAGATCAAGTGTGAATCTACCTCTGAAACAAGAACTGGACAGATTTTGCCAGAAGCAAGTGCTTTTTGTTCTGCTGTAGTGTCTTGAATGCTTTTGTTACTGTGTGTTTGTTTCAGTGACTTATCCAATGTGGCATACCTTGACTTATAACAAGGCTAGAAGCCACTTCAAAATAGTGGAGATCAAAGGCAGCATGTCCATGTAGTCCAATAAACTCTGTAGTTTGGTCCAAAGCAATATTAATGTGGTCACAGTGCCATGTGCTGCAGCTAGGCTGGATAGGCTTGAGCTAGCTGGCTGGCTGGTAAGCAGCTTGCTCAGGTGTCTCTGCAAGTATTCTTCACTGTTTCCTCTTCAATAACATGGGGGGATGCAAGTAAACCAAGATGCTTTATATGTTTGTCTTTCTTGTCCTGGATTCTAAATTAATTCCTTAACAAACACTGTAACCCTAGAATTTCCAAATATTTGGACTGCAGCCTGCTGCTTCCTCTAGATCCTTTTTAGCCAACTTCTCTTTCATTGTCCTCCTTTTTTAAAAGCTGGTAGAATTGCATGGTCCTGTGCCAAGAGCTAATACAGTACTTTTTAATGAGTGAGAACACAGTATTATATAGGTATGCAGTAGAATACAGAAATTATTTTTCTTAAAATTCATTCAAGCGAGAATGTAATTAGAGGGTCATAAGAATCCTATGAAGAGGAATACTCTAATATAACCTTAACTGTTCCTAATTACGTGCCACATTATTAAGCCTGACCTACTAAGCCTGCCTTCTGAATACAGCTTGTTAAAAATGTCTAAGTGACACCGGAGACTGCTAGAGACATTGTGAGGTAGAAAGCATTCCTGCCTATATATGCTGCATTTCCCACCAACAAAGTCCCTTTCTAGCCCCAGTCCTTACTGGTAGCAGAAGAAGCCGGTTATCCTGAGTACAAAGAAGAATATGTCATAGTGTTTTTCTAGGCTTGACAGGGAAGTGTTTAAGCATGTTCTCAGAAAGTGGAATCTGCCTGTGTTTGTGTTTCAGAGTAAATTTTGTGTTATTAACCACTTTGACTTTGGACTTTGTACATCCTGCCACAAGCCATGAGGTGATGAAATCTGGAAAGAGTAATGACATCTCTCTTTGTGAGACACTAAGGTATCTTTTCCACCCCATTCAAGATATCAGACTCAGCCTGACATCACAGCACTTGTTTCTTAGTGATGCATTTATAAGTTCATTGGAGCAGAAAGGGGTGGGAGGGAGAGCAATATACCCAGGTGGTGACAGCCTTTTCAAATACGTGATTGCAAGGGGGGAGAAAAGGCAGAGCTTTCATGTCTGAAATGTGAAGTCTGTTGGAGCAAGATACTTTGAAAAGACTTCAAAATGAGCCCTGAATAAGTTTTGCTGCAAATGAGTAACAGTTTAAGATTTTTCTCTTGATGCTGGTGTGAAAGGCTCATACCTGTAGATATGTAAGGAGGCTTTGAATGTTCCCTACCTACAAAGCAAAAGATTTAAACATCCTTCCCCTTTCTATCGTCTCCTTTCAAATCCTACATTTTCCTTCTAGGGGTCTTTATGCTCTGTGAGGTGGCGATCCTCCATGGAAAATTTCCTAAAGTTTTATTCTCTGAATCTCTGTACCGTGTTTCACAGATGAGGGAGAGGCTGCTCAGGTGCTTGCAACAGAGCTGTAGCCCTTTACTGTAAGTAGAGCTAGATTTTATGCATTTTTTTTGTTGGTTTTTACCCCCTTCCTTATCATATGCTGTCAAATCTTTTTTTTTTTTTTTCCCCCTGCTATCTCAAACTTTTGACATTCTTCTTTGGTCTCTTCCCCTTTTTTCCCCCTTTTCTGTTTTCTACAATAATAAAGAAGACCAGGCTGCTGCTGGCTTTTCAGACATAGAAATTGGTATGTTACTCATTATGAATGAGGCTCGTGCAATGAAAAAGGCTTGTGTAAAAAACTTTCAGTGGTGTCTCCTACAATTCTGGGAACCTAACACATTCCCCTTTCCTTTACTATTTGAAACTATTCTGGAAGTGACAAGCAATTACCAAATTACACTCTCCTACTTCCTCTTGACTCTGCATGTTTTTCTCTCAGTCTTAAGAGTTTAATACCGCTACTGCTGTGCAGGTCCTTTTAAGAGTAACTGAATACTTTTTAAGGAGCTGTTGATATTCTTGGCAGGATGGGGAGGAATAGAACTCTGATGATCTCTCTTTCCATGTCCCACTTTCCTTGCATTTGAATTACACCATCCGTGACAGAAATCTGCAGTCTTTTCCATAAAAGCATTAACACTTAATTTCTGCTGCTGAACACTTTTAATTTACTTTTATTTTTCTTTTCTTGTCTTTTTTTGAAAAGGATGAGTCTCCCATTGCTAGACAATACCTTTTAATTGTGTTGCATATTAGGAACTAAAATCATTAATCCCCGAGGAATTTTATTCTCTTACATTCATAGTGCATGTCTTGTGATCTTTAAATAGAGCAGTTTTCTTATTACTACTAATGACAATGGTGTGAGCATGATAATATAATTGCTGTGGATTCAAGAAACATGAATTGAGTTAAGGGTCAGGAGTTGGTTTGTTTTTTTTTTTTTTACCTGCTCTCTTTTGCTGTCACACAGTTTAATTTTGCTCAGTATTCAGTGGGATATTTTTATTGGTGAAAGTCCTCACCCAAATATAATGCAATGTAATTTTTGCAAATAAACATTTAAGGAAGAAGGAGGAAAGAGATGAGAAAAAATTAACCCAAAATCTTCCTAACCTCCATCCTTCCCTCTTTTCCAGTATGTTCTGTTATTCTGCTTTGACTAGATTTTGATCCATCTAAGAATGTGATGGGGTAAATTGTAAGGAAGCATATTGCAGAATGGATGTGCACTGCTTGCTCTGGAACAATTGCAGGAGTGCTTATTAGCAGGTTAGCACTTATTGGGGAATGTGAATGAGCAGCCCCAGACCCTGAGGGTACGTCTACCCTGCGCAGGCAGAGCACAGCCCAAGGAGTCCCCAGCCAGCTCCAGGCAGGTTGGAGCCTCAGCGTGGCACAGTGCAGCAGCATGTGCAAAATGGCACAAATGGCTGTGCTGGCAGGGCAGTCCTCAGCAGTACCAATGAGCACCAGCGACACACACTATTCCTCCTAAAACTTGTTTTGTTGTCTTTGCCCTATTGCCTTATTTTTCTCTTTTGTTTGGTTGGTTTTGTTTACATTGTACACAGGACACTTGCAGGCCTCATCTAGACAACTTATTTCACTAACACTTGTATATATATATTTAATACATAGATATAATTATTGTGTATATTCAATGCAGAATGATAAATATCAAGAGATGCAGACTTTATTCCCTGCAAAAGCTCATCCTGAAAGCAAAGTAATTAAAACATTAAAGAAGAGGGAACCCTCCTCCCCTTTGTTAATGCAGCACATGTTCACGTGGCTGCAAACAGGCACAACTTTGCTACACGTAGTGGTTTCTATTACAACATGTAATGTCTCTCTGATTTGTTCCCTGCAAGACTCTGGAGCCACTGGTGATACATTAGCAGTTGTTTATTGCAGTTATGCATTGATTTATATTTTGGTGGTTTGGACCCTTTTCAGCATCTGTGAGCGATGACTCTGATCTGGAGCACATACATCAAGGTCTCTGAAGCCCGTGGTAACTGTTCACCATTTGTGGCTCCAGCTGTGCTCTGTGCACATTACATCAGCCTGCTGAGCTGAGCAGAGGTGTTCACCATCCCCTGTTTCTTAGCACTCTTGTGACAGAGCGGGTAAAACTTAAGGATGTTTTGGGAGAAGGAAGAGTTACCTGAATGAGGCTCATCTCACAGAAAAATGAAGGGAACAAAAGGTTCAAGAAAGATGTTTGCATTAATGCAATGTGCACCAAATAAATGTTCCACACAGGAGCAAGTGCAATAATCAAGCATTGAAGCTAAAAAAAAAATGAGGAAAGCATCTAAAAATAGTGATGTTTAAATACCTATTCATACACATTTGGAGATATTTTCACATAATTTTTAGTTAATGCCTGTAGTGGGTTTATCTTAGCTGGCTGCCAGATGCTCATCCAGCTGCTGTCTTCCTCTGCCCACCCCCAACAGCACTGAGGGGGAAATAAGATGGAAAAGCCTTTAGGTCACACAAAAGACAGGGAGATCCCTTATCACTTAACATCAGGGGAAAGAAGGACTTGACCCAGGGAAAATTATTTTAATTTATTGATATATAAAATTGAATTCAATAGTCCGAAACCAAGAAAAATATGAAAACACCTTTCCTCAGCCATCTCCTTTTCTCACGTCCACCTGGGAGGTATTTGGTAGCTTTCTACTGAAAAACTAACATGTGAGGCAAATATGTTCAGGCTTTCATGTGGTGATAAGTAAGGACTGAATAACATTTTTTCACTTGCTTTAAAATCAAATTCCCTAAACTTCTCATGGAAAGGAGCTACTGATGAGGAGGCAGAAGAGAAACTGAGGTGAGACACAGAAAATGCAGAAAATCACAGTTCTTTTTCCTTCCACAGACTTGACATTCCTGTTTGCTTGCAAAAGACACACATGACACAGCTGCTGGCAGCCCATATTAGTGTCTGAATTTGGCATTTTACCACGTTCTAATCCCATCTCTGGTGCTGCAGAGATGGATGCAGCACTACAGCGTGCAATGCTGACTAGCAGTTAAAAAGAATAATGATGCACCATGGCACATGCCCACTTTCATGTTCTGCTCAAAGTGGAAAAGTCTGCTTGGAAGCACTGATGCTAATCGCCTGCTTTCAAAGCAAGTAGAGTGTTTTGTTGTGCCCCCTTGTATCTGCCTGATGTGGGTACATAGATTCAGTCATCTAGGATTTTGCACAAAGGTAGATCATCTAGATGATCTCATCCCTGATAGATTTCTTAGCTCTTCTCCTCAAGCTATAGCCCATTGTTACATTTCTTTAACTTAGTATTCTGGGTGCAAAGCTGACTCCTCCATAATCAATTGATAAATACCTTACCTCCTCCAGAGGGCTGGAATTGTAGCAACCAGTTTGTGTTAGTGTTGATGGATGCAGCCTTACTTTCTCTAAATAAGAGATTAAGAAAAGGTGACTGGGTGGGGGGAGAAAAGTGATGAGGGGGGCTAAAACCAGGATTATTAAAAGATCTTGTTATAGAAGATTGTGAAAGGTTCAGGTTGAGATTTTTAGAAATCAATAATTTTATAATGGTTATGCTGTCTCTTTTTCCATTCACCTTCTCTGTCTTTTATTTTCATCATTACAGTCATGTTGTTCAAAAGTATTTCAGTAAAAACAAAAGCTGTTAGTAGGTAAAAACAAATGCACAAAGCACCTCTAAAACCCCTAGCTAAAATATTGAAGAGTAAAATGATGCCTTACAGAAAAATACTAATTGTTTCTCTACAGCTACTTTTAACTTATGAGAATGACTTCAATTTTAATTTTCTGAAATGGCAGAAATTCAGTGCAGTCTGCCAAATCATTTCAAAATGAAAGTATTAATCAGAGAGTCTTATGACTCACTCTTTCTTCATGGGTGCTGAAACTACCCCAGACTTTATTCTGTCTAGTGATGCAAGTATTTGCCATTACATTTTCCTTACTTCATCTTCTTTTGGCTAAGCTTTGCATACAACTCAATAAAGCCTCAATGCTCAAACAAATTTTTTTCCCAGATAGTTTCTGATGTATAATTGATCTGCTGCCACTTGCTACTGGCTACCCACCACTTCTGGCAAAGTTAGTGCTGAAAAAATGCTGAAGAATTATGCTGTTCCTTCAATCTCATAATTTTATGATGATGTGTTAAAACAAAAAGACAAGTTATGACCAATTATTTGCTTTGGGGTCTAGACTGTAACATGCAAATGAGAAAAAAATAAGTCCTGCACAGGCAGTCGGAACATTCAAAAATCCAAATACATTGGAGGGTGGAGGGGATTTTGTTTTCTCTTTAGATGATCGATTTTGTCCCAGGTATAGTCATAGCATACAGTTTCATTCAGGTTTAGAACCAGTCTCCTCATATTTTTCTTCATTTGCTTGCATTTCACTTATGCTCCTGCAGGGTTTTCTGCTGGTCTGTGTTCGCACACACTGAGATAATTCACATTCTAGATGTATATATTTCTGTTAACTGTAAACAAAACCTTTTTTAAGAATGTATATCTACATACATTAAATATACAAGTTTCTTTTCATTGCCTAATAATTTTGAATACAAAGTCACAGATTTTCATTACTGAAAGGTCAATTTAATCTTACCCTTTGTTTCAAAAATGATCATAATATAAATTCTTGTTTTGTTGTCATGAATGGGTTACTGGATCTTGATTATGAAATAAAAGGTTAGTTATACAACTAATGTTCAAATAACATTAGTGGAACTTTGTCATCTTGGTATTATGTTATATCACTTTGTGCAGAACCAGATGGGAAGGGAAATGAGAAAACTCCCTTGGTACAAATACCATCTGATGAGAAGAAATAAAACCACCTGCTATGCTATGTAAAGGCAGAGAGTTAAGCCTTCTTAAGATAGTTAAAGTTTTTTACTCTTTTTTCTTCTTTCTGGCCCATGTAGACCTACTATTTCTTTCTTTCCACTTTATTGGAATTATTAATTGCAATAGCCCAAAATGCACAGTTTATCCAGTGGTGAAATCTCACCTCTTTTTGAGTAATTAACAATCCTTGCACCTCTCTTATACTCTCCTTCTTTCCCTATACATACTCATTATCATGGTTTGTCAATTATCTTCCAAACTGTATTAAAAAAAGGTAACTCTCTAACATTAGCAATTGCTCAGAAGTTGCTAATAGCTCTCCTGAGAGCACTTGTCTCACCCCATATCTCCCACCTTATCAAAAGGTCACATTAATTATAGGACCCTTGCTGGGAATAAATCAATGTGTCAATCAGAGACCCACAGTTGTGATGCAGCTGGAAAGAAAAGATTCCAGAACAAGGTTATACTTAGAGCCTTTTTTTTTAATACTATATTTGTGAGTTAACCTAAGAACAAAGAATAACGGGAGCATATTGTAGATCAAAGTTTATGTATATTTTTAAATGAACACTTTTATTTGCACCTTTTTATCGATTATTCATTCTTACAATTAAAATACACTTTTCTTACTTGTAAGATGTCCATAATCATTGCCCTCAGTTAAAAAAGGAACGTAGAAAAGGAAAAATTGAATTTCACAGTTGTTCAGGTTCTCTGACAAATATTTCTGTATTCCTGTACTTCTGCCTTTAGTCATTCATCTGAATATTTTAATGCTGCATTGTAAAACAATCACAGCAGCAATAACAAAGATTTCCTCATTTAGTCTCTTTAGGTCTGGGCACATTCACAGTCTGCAAGGATGTTTAAGGCTCTCAATATATGTAGGAGTGTTTGTTTAGTTGTTTTGTGAAACAGAATTTCTAACTGAAATGGCAGCAGATTAGAAACTGCATGAATAAATAGGAAAGTAAAAATGTTTAGTTTACCCAGTGTCTCACTCATTTTTCCTTCTGATCTGGTTTTACTATATTAAGCTGGTTTCCAGTGGTGATAAGCTGCATACAAACTCATTCACAGACCGCTGTTAAATCCCAAGATTTAGATCAAATTCTCATACATTGTTATTACCACAAGTCTAATTCCTCAAGATCTTAATTGTAAGCTAACTGCTCAAGCAAGTTAACATAAAATTGAATTTGTGACCATCAACTCGAGGCTATAGAAGTGTCTAATAAATGTGATTTATAAACTTCTCATTTTGCTAGCCATTAAATAAAAAATAATTTATGTGTGCATATGTTAATATAGGAAACACTCTAATAACTTTCTAAATACAATTGGATTGGTTGTTACATCTATTTAACATGGTTTTTTAATCAATGCTTTAGATCCAGACAACTTCAAGTCTGATTCTGGTAATGTTGAGAGGAAAATGGAAAACTTCCAACTCTAAATTACCCAGGTGGAGAGCTCAGGTAAGCAGAAAAATGAACAAGATATAGTAAAACATCAAGTCAAATGGAGGAAACAGATTCTTTCTTTTCCTTCCTTCCTTCCTTCCTTCCTTCCTTCCTTCCTTCCTTCCTTTAACAGAAACAAAATTTTAGTTCCACAGCAAGTCAGTTATTTCCATCTCCTTCTTATTGCTCAAAGAGAAGAAAATGTTATGCTTGGGAAGAAAACAAGCACCTGAAATGTTATCAGTAATACATTACATCTCTGTTTGAGGCTTATAAAACAGAGGCTGGTATCAGGTTACACCTACAGGAATTTGACAGTGATTGAAAAAGTAGATTTTTTTTTTCTACCTGCCAAGCCTTGCAATGCTTCCATAATATCCTGATGCAGATATCAGAAGGACATTAATATATTGAAAAAAGGTAAAACAGGCTATGTTGTGTGATCTGTTATGATAAGAGACCCTGGATGGAAGTTGAAGACAAGGTTTTAAGCACAGGGTGTTTTGGCATTGACTCCAAACCCAGTGGAGGATGCCCTTATGGTCAGCTTGCTGCTGCAGTCTGTGAAGAACACAGCATCACATCCGTGTCCCGTAAGTCTAATAGCAGTAAGGTTGTTTTACTTACTCAGTGCTTTACCTTCATTGAAACTGGTGTGGGAGCTGGAAAAAAAATTAAAAACTTCCCTGCTACTTTTTCATTCTGTAACTGCTGCTACACTCTGTTTGCTGTTCCACTGACACCAATTTTTAAATGTGAAACGTCCTTGCTAATCTTTCTGATGCTGGTTGGTTTATGACCTGAAGTAATAATGTATGTGTATTTTCAAAAGTGCTTAGAGCAAACAAAAATCCTCAATTCTTCTGCGCTATTCTACATATATAAATAATTTCTCCCTTTATGTGCCAAGGAGAAATCAAGTTTCTGGGTCTTTGTGTAAAAACCCAGCAACTGTTGGCATCTCTAAATCTCATACTAGCCTCAGAGTCTGCTAATTCTGTTTTATTCTTTGTAAACTGAAATGCTCAAGCCCACTTAATAACTGTATATTTTTATGTGAAATTTATTGAGGATGAGAATGCTAGGATGCTTCAGATCGACTTGTTGCAAGTTTGTCTGTGCTTGAAAGCCTTTGGCCTTTTTTAACAATTTTAGTTTAAGAGTATTTAGAACACAATAACAACATGCTACATTTATATGTGCCAAAATGAGTTAACATGCAGAAAAAAAATAGGTGTTAGAAATGAAATGAAGTTTTGGAAAAAATCAAACCAGTTTTGATCAAAACCCAATTGGTCCGTTATTGATGTTATTTCTGAAACTTGTTACTCTGAAAGAAGAAGCAAGTTTTCCCTTTTAGTACTGAACATGGGAGGCATCCTTGGTTTAATTTTGGAATTTATGTGAGGCTCCGCTGCAATCAAAGGTAAATTTCTCCTACAAGTAATCTGTTCCAGAGGCTGATTTAATCAAAATTATACCTGTAGACATAGACATAAAATCTAAATCTCAGTTTCTGGAATATTTGTGACATATTTGTTCACTGAAGAGTAAGAAATGACCAGAGAGTAGAGAAGAGAAGAATGAATCATGTACAATACTAGACCTGCTTTATTTATTTATTTACTTATTTTTAAATATTGGGACCAATATATGTCTGAAAATATTTTAAAACAAGCATGCCTAATAAACCCTCATCCAATTCTGATCACAGATGTACACTGTTGCTGGCTCCTTTTCATTCCTGCATTTACTAATTTTTTTCATAATTACATTTCACATAAACCAAGAGTAATAAGTAACCAGAATACAAAAGCTGGACACTGCAATTCATAAATGGTTGTATCATTAGTCTTATCTTCCTTTCCTCCATAGAAGTGCCTGAAAGAAAGTGTGACTGTAGCTGGTACTGCTAATTAGCAGTATGCCATTACAATTTCCAAAATATATGTTGTAATATTTATAGCTCAGATTGCAGGGCATATCCAGTGCTGTATGAAAGAAGAAGTAATTCCCATGAATAATTTCTATTATAATTAATGATTTCTAACACCAGAGTTCACATTAAGTGCACATGTGCCTTGATTTCACTTAGGCAAGAGTACCTTGTTTGTTGTGAGGTCTAAGGGAAAATGCTTTTGTGTGTGTGTCCCACTGTAGATGGCCACTAGATTAGTCAGGCATGATTCACCCTTGGTGAATCCATGTTGGCAGTTGATAGATTGCACTGCATCTGGAGTTATCTGTGTTTAGACTTTCCCCAAAAGGTCTTCTTTCTTGCTCAGAAGTATTCAATAAAATAATGAGATTTCTGCATAAACTGTATCACTGTACAGTACATAGAAACTGGATGTAGGATACATTGTGGATATTACTTGTAAAAGTATCATGTGAAGTGCTGCAAAGCGTGTTCCTGTGGAAGGTATAATAAATTGCTAAGGCTCATAGGTTATCACAGAAAATAAGGTGTTTCCCAGACACCCTTGATTGAGTCAGCGTGCACAGAGGATGCATTATTAATTCAGTGTCAGGCTTGCTATTTCTGTTAGGCAAATCTTAGGTAGAAATATGTCTACTTTGTTCAGATCTGAAAAAAGTTTAATAATTTCCTAATTTCTATGTAATGATCATATGCAGTGATAATAAGCTGAATATTAATTGAAAATCTTTGAATGAACAACATAGTGTTCATTCTGAGGCCAGAAGGTGATTTTTTTTTATTAAATCAGCAGTTAAGAATTTGATCATGAACAAGAAGGTCAGATGTCCTTTGACATGCTGAAATATTATGCTAGATAAGGCATCAGAACTATTCTGATCTCATTTTCTTTCTCTATTTCTTGAATTCCTATCATCGCAGTAACATAGGCAGAAGAGATTGAGCTTAACGACATCGCAATTTGAAAACTATGCTTTTCAGTCTTGTAAAGTACAAAACATTCTGATTTCTGTTCCCCAAGGGCCACTAGCATCTCTTTGCTTCTGAGTACAGTACACAATAAAATTCTGCTTCTTAATAACATTGTTTATATGTTTAAAAAGAAAGGTTTGTGTGCTTTGTTAAACATTATATTTTCACTCAGCTTTCTGTTGGTAAAAAGTAATCTAAGAATTCTAGAATCATGCAATACTTCAGCGTGATTTGTAAGGGATGATGGCTTGTGTTCGGCTGCAGCCCAAGGAGTAGCCTCCCTTTGTACCTCTGATTCCTTGGTCTAAACAACTGGCCATCAATCCAGGGTCAAACCATCACACAGCAAAAGCCATTCTGCAGAGAGATGGACAAAAATTCAAAGCTGGCACTACATTTCCTAAAGAATGTATTCGCTTGCTAAAGCTCTGAACAAGTTGTTCTGGTATGCAAATGGCTGCAAATCTACTTGAAATGCTTTAGCAAAATGCTATTAACCCTTATTATCAGAGGCATTATAATCACCCATCAAGTGAGAATTGGGCTACATTGTAACACTTTTATATTATTGCTCAATTACAAGTTCAGTAGCTAGATCACCACCCCCCAACACAATTTTCAAGCAATCTTTTCCTTATCTACTTGTCATGGAGATGATTGAGGAAACATTAGTATATTTTTCAGTGCAAATATTCTTCTGTTCTGTTTAAGTATTTTAAGGTACAATGATGGTAAGTCATTCCACACAAAATCTTATAGATTATTAATTCGAAGCATATTTAAAACATTTTTCATTTGTGTTCTTCTGGATACATTTATTTACATTTTAATTTTTTTTATATGAATTGTTCATAAAATAGAAACTTTTTGGCAATAACACATTAATAACCACACTTTTTTCCTGCAATTAAGGAATAAAGGACTGCCTAAAAAATATTCTATTCATAATTTTTCTTTTTGCAGATCTGTTTGATTGACTGGCTTTACTCATTAACTGGAAAACTCATTTACATATGAACAGTACATTCCTATCTTAGAAAATTATAATAATTTTTAAAGAATACCTCATTAGCTACATTGATTTTCTTTTTGACAATAACTAATCATGAATTAACTACAATATAGAAAAATAATACCTTAATGTTTTGAAGGATGTATTAATTTCACCCATCTCCCCTTGAAGGTAATACTCTTTCAAATGTAAATCTTTAAACGTTTCAGGTAGTTAAGGGTAAGATGTCTGTGTAGAAGGTTTGAAAATACTACAAGTTTTAGAAAAGACTTCCAGTTAACATTGATGGTTCCCTATCATAGTTTCCTGGTTTCCCAGTTGGAGCTGTCATCTGGCTACAGGAGAGAGAGCAAAAGGCACAGACCCCTACGCTTTCTGTTCTTGGCTGTTCATAAAATGCTGCTTTTTCCTGTTTGTCTGAATTAGGCTTGTGGAAGATGCTGCTGGTCACTGGGAAAAACATTGTAAATCTTTGTCTTGGGGTGACTTTATGATGTGTATTCCCTATTGCCTGCTCTATGCCCAGACATGAATCCTGTGCCTTTCTGTGCCTTTAAAACTGGGTCCGAGAGAAAGAAAAAAAAGCCAGGTGAAATTTTCAAAGTGGTTTTTTGTGTACAAGGACCCAGAGATAGCTGCTGCTGCTGCAGAGAGGAGGAAAGCACCTTCTGGCTTTTCCCAGGTCTTGGCTCCTTTAATCAGAAGAGAGAGATGGAGAGTTAAACTCCTTTGCTTCCCTGAGACTTTGGCTTTTTCTTCTTCTTCTCATCTAGACTGTTCAACAGCACCAAAACATCAGCTGGGAGACCTTACACCTTGGCCCAGAGGGGCCCACACCGACCCAGCTCCAAAGAGGGGTAAAGAGAGACCACACCCACAGAAAGGACTCTGAAAATTTACCAAGTCCTCTCCACAGCAAGAGGTTTTATTATTTAGCATTATTCTCTTCCCATACCTGCTGCGAACTTTGTTAAATATAGTTTTTTTTTCCTTTTGACTTTCCTCCGAGGAATTTCTCCCCGAAGCTGGAGGGGGAGTGGTGGCTGTAATCTGCCTTCTACCAGAAGACGTTCATTTCAGACGTTCCTCCAAATTTGTCTCAAACTGGGATAATTTTATTTCTAGACTTAGCAGATTTGGACTTTAGAAGAAGCTATAATTTTCTATGTTGTTGACAATAACTTCTCAGTTAAAGAATGCAGAAAGGAAATTTTAGCCTTAACAGTTTTTAGACATTTCTAAGGCTGCCTTCCATATATATTTTTAAACATAACTTTAAATATATACATTTAGGTCTTTCATCCAAATAAAGGAGCAAACAGAACTTTTTTCAGAATTCTTGCAGGAAGTATGAGCTCTTAATTTTTATGCCAGACTGTTTTCTGACGCAAAAGACAGGGACCATTAAAGTAGTTTCATGTTCTGTATTTCTAATGCAAGTAAAATGAAAAAAAAAACCTATCATAAAATAGAACTGCCTATCAAAGCTTCATGAGAATATTTGACAGGCAATTTAGCTGTCTAGCAATAGAGTATTTACTGCAGGCAGAGAGGACATGTATCTTTAAAATTTTTGGATTACTCTTGTGTGGAGATATACACTATAATTAAATGTAACTGTGTTATCATATTGTAATATAATTGCAGTGAATGAGATATAGAGGCAACCTAAAAATTTCCTCTGTATAGTATTTAAAAATATTTCAATGTTCCTGAAATAAAGTTAGCTTGAATCAATAGTTTTAACATAGGTATAGTAATCGTATTTAATGACATCAGAACTGACCTTACTTTACATCTTTAATAACAAAGGATTGTTGGGGGTTTTTTGAATTAATTTCTTAAAAAGCTGGAGAATTATTTTTCATAATCTTTCAGATTTATATGTCTGCATCTTCCATGTTCCAGCCAGAAGCCATCATGAAAGGCTACTGTTACTATACTCTTGGCCCAACTCTGACAGAACTAAGTTTCTGTGAAGATGTATATTCTTACCAATTTGTAATCTTGACTGTTAGACATCCATGTTTCGCAGAGAAAATTTTATTACTAAAATATCAGAACTATCAGAAGAAACCACTCTGCTAGTATTTTCTTGATGTGTCCAATCTTAAAACATTGATTTTTAAAGTAAGCAATTAGGCCATTCATTTATTAATAGTTAACTAAGCAGATACTAAATTACCTAAGGTAGGTGTTTAGGTAATTTAACCTAATACCTGCATATGCTCAAAATATTTTATACACATCTTAAAATTGCATTCCTGTATCATTACAGAAAAATGACTGGGTTTATGGATTAACATGTTATTTCTACTGAATTTTTTTTTAAGATTTTTCTTTCGTGTAGTAGAAAACTTTTAAAGATCTGCATCACTCTAGGGGGCTAAGGCTGGCTGTGGTGACTTGCTCAAACAGCATTCCTGTTCATTAGGAAATAAACTAAATTCCTTCAAATGGTCTTGAGAACGTCCCTGAAATTCCTCCTTTCCTGGCTGATGAATCTCCTCAGTTCTGGATTGGTCAATGAACCCAGAATTGTGGGTGAAATGAGCACAGAGGCGAGCAGTGATGGGAGGCTGAGTATGTCTTTGCTACACAAGAAAATAGAGGTGTGGAAACTCTTCTACTGTTGGATGAGGAATTAGGATTCTAGGTAGGATGTTGTAGCTACAGGAAGGACAAACGCAGCCTGAATATGGAAGATACGAAGCAAGCGAGAGCTGCCTTCAGGACCCTACAGAAAGCACTATGTGTGTTTACTACAGTGTGCATTTATAGAGGTCAGTCTGAGGCTACCTTTAAAAACAGACAGACCAAGGACACAGCTCTTGTACGGTGCTGAATTGAATGAATTAGTTCAAATTTTAACCAGTCTTTCAGTGGCTTCCCACATGCATTCATATATATAAACACCATGTACCACAGCTCACAATTAATGTTTATTTACAGTTTATTGTATTTATCATTAAATACATCACAAATTCATATTTTATTTACAAATGTGTTTCACATAATATAATTAGTGGCTGATGCAATGTTATACGTTTAATAAACAAAGCAGGGAGACATGACTGTGTTACATAAAAGCTACATATAAAGAAAAAGAAATCTTTTAAATATAGTTCATGTCAGGGTCAAAAGAATGTTTGATTCTCCTGGTTCTGGAAATGATTACTCACCCAAGATGCGTAATTCAAAAATAATTAAATCCCTTTTAGATTGCCTGCAGGCAATTCTATTATTTAACTTTATTATTTTTGTAACTGCATGGATTCTAAGTCAGCGTGATAGATCTGCAATTGTTTTCATTTCTTTATCTGCCATGTTTAGTTTCTTGCTTCTCCTCTCTCTACAGCAGTCATTGTCTTAATTTTGTTTTTTGCTCCAAGCATGCTGTTGGTACACAACAAACAATAAACACTAATTACAGCCATCAGCCACATTTTATAATCCTTAGGGCTTGATGTAAAACTTGCCAGAACTGAGAGGTATCCCTCACATATAGCATGATAGTTAAAGCTCCACAGTTGGAGCTGGGATGCTGTGATTCCTACCACAGTCCTAGGGCTGACCTACTGCATGAATTTGTGTATTGCAGGCAAAATGTAAAATGTACAGTTTTGCTTACTGATATGGCAAGCTCTCCAAGGCAAGTGCTATCATTCAGACTAAGTTAGTCAAGTCTAAAGAACAGCTGTGAGAAAGGTGTTTGGTGACAATGTGCCTCAGCAGGATGTTATTGTGACCTTGTGGAGAAATAGCTTTTAAGAAATAGTGGCTGTTCCTTAATGTACTGGTGCTGAATCAGAGCGGCTTTGTGATGGCAAAGCCTTATGCAATTAGCAATCAATAACACATACAGTCATACCAGCTTGTTACATGATCAGTTCACAAAATTCAGGACTGGTCACAATGGTATTCACACCTGATGAATTTAGCAGGCTGCAATATCATTCTTTATTAGTAATAACGATAAAGTTTTACTATACGTAAGTTTTAATGCTTTTTATATATGTAGTTTTCACTTGCTTTGGTGTTTTAAAACAGTCATGTTGGGTTTTATAGTTCTGTTATTTCAACCAGCTTTTAACCAGAAATGCAGTATGTTAGAAATGTTTTATTAAGCTATGTACCTTTATTTCAGGGACATTTCTTTCATGCACATTAGACTGATACCTCTTCTCTTGAGAAACCTCCTCTCTATGATGGTTTTTTTTTTTTTCTTTTTTTCAGCTGTCCTCCTTTGAAAAATCTATGGCCAGCTTTTATAAAGTTTGAGTTACAATCTCACAGTGTTGTTGCTCAGCTAGAGATTAGAAAAGAATATGGAACAATCGGATACAAGCCTCTCTCTGCCTCATATTTATAGCCGATTTTTCCTATTTCTCTCAGGTTTTAGGAAAAAAAATTCATTTTAAAAGTCAGGAAGTTGGTATCAGAAACCAGCCACAGTTATTAAATAACTCTTCACCCAAGGCAAATGGTAACTTTGTTCCTCAAAAATAGTGAAAATGGTCACAGTATAACACACCTTCAATTAAGTGGGCCAGCGTGCTAGCAGCCTATACTATATGTGGAAATATACATTCAGGTTTATTATTGGTTTAGAATGATACTGCGTCTTGCCTAGTGTTAACTTTTGGGAATACAGATGTCTTTTAGTCTTCCTCTTTAGATAAAGTCTTGCTCCAAACACTGTGTTGATTCAATACTTGAAATGGCAATGGACAGAAAGCAGTATTATTGTTGCATTTAAAAGAGGTATAATGTGATTTAAAAAAAAAAAAAACTGATGCATATGTAGCGATTTGTCAGGAGGCATTTTGTCAGGAGCAATTTGTCAGGAGGCATTTCCACTACTGTGGAAATTCAAGGAAATGTTTAGGGAGCTTTCTCTAATTTGGAAGCTTTAGTTCCATTGTTAGCATCTCTCTGAGAATACCCTAACTGAAACACAATTCTCATCTTCATACAGAAATCACAGGTAAAATCACTTTATGGTTCCTGTATCATGTTGGGATCAGTAGTGGCTCAAGAAACACCAGTTAAGGACTTTTTTCTCCTCCTAGGCCCAGACAGTTTTCCAGCCTGCTGGAAGCTTTCCGGGGAAGTGCTCCCATGTGCTTTCTGCATTGCCTGGATCCAGAGCTTCCAGCTGCCAGCTCTGGAGCTGATGTAGTAGCCCTATATTTGAACACCTGCAGTACTGGGTAAGTTGACTTACAGAGTGAAAGGACACGCAGGCTTCTGGCAGAACTGCCAGGTGGCCTCACAGGAGGTGGGCACAAGATTTCAGCTCTGCAACTCAGGAATTGTCCATTGCACCAAAGCAAGAACTCTTCAGTTGCTGCAATCACTTTGCTTTTAATGAACGTTTGGCTCCTGTCAACAGCCAGCATAGAAGCCCTGAGGTCACAGTTGGACAGTTTTCTAGATAGCACTTATTTGAAACTGAAGTCAGCCTGAGATCTGAAATAGTACAATTATGCTCCAGGTTTGGGCAATGTCGCAATATATATTTAATCTAGAAACAACTGTTTCTATTGCCTTGTCTCAAAAACCTCCAAAACTGCCTTTGTTAAAGTAGGGCTAGAAAAAAGAAATCAAACCTGGAGAAATTATGTGTTTGGCAAAGCACAAGTTGAGAGTAGCCAAAACACTAGTCTGTTTGGAAATCTTTTAGGTAAATTTCTCTATTGATACTCAGGGAAGTGTCCTAACCAGCTTGATTAGGGAGTCCAATTTAATCCCCAAAGACATTTGAAATGAGAGGGAACAGTTATTTTTTCAATATTCCCACATGTTCTTGACACCATTTCTGTAGTAGGTGTGTGACACAATGCTAAAATTTGGTAGAAGCAGCTTGAAGCATAGTCTGTTTAGTTTCTTCTTACATATGAATTACTAAATTGGGCTGCTGACAGTTGGGAGCATCCAAGTACGTAGTTGAGTCCAAAAGTTGCACCTAAAATAAAAAGAGCTGTAATTCTGAAACATGAAATTACAAGGTATACACAATGTATTGCAAAAATAAGTTGCATAGTCATCAGTATTGTGAGGAAATCAGAAGAAAAACAATCATTATTTTGTCATCAATAGTTAAATATTTTATTTTCTTTGAATTTTTTGGCACTTCCTCTCCAAATCTTTTTTAAATTATTACAAAATATATTTTTCTGTGGGAGCATTGTTCTACTTCCTCCCCCTCTCCCTTGTTCTTGGTATGTTTTTCTCAACAAATTTTTCCATCAGTTGCACAAAAGGTTGGAGGTTTTGTGGGTGAGAAAATTCTACAATTAAATGCACCAAATGAGGGTTTGTTTTAATTTTCAACAGTTCTGAGTTTAGATGGATTATTTATCAGTTTTGAGACCAAATATATTGAAGCTGTTTTGTTTTACTGCGGCAAACCAGATTTAACAGTTAAATACTCATTCCTTTTAAAAACAAATAATTTGTTGCCATTAAAGAAGAGTGGCACTTCAAAAAGGCTTTCCAAAGAAAACAATTCAACAGGAAAATTAGGAGTTTTAATTTCAAGAAAGAGTAGAAAATTACCATGCATAGATGATTGTAGTTTTATTCGGGTATTAGTAGTGTCTAATGCTGCTACTTGTTATTTTGCTCTAGAATCATAGAATGGTTTGGGATTTAGAAGGGTTCTTTGAAGACCATCAAATTCCAATTCCTGCCATGGGTGGGGACACCTTTCACTAAACCAGACTTCTCAAACCCCTTCCGACCTGGCCTTGAACACTTCCAGGAATAGGGCATCCACAGCTTCCCTGGGCAATCACCCAGGACCCTCACAGTAAAGAACATCTTCTAATATCTGTTCTAGACTTATCCCCTTTCAGTTTAAAGCCAGTCCTGTTGTCCTGTCAATGCATGCCTGTCTTGGGGTGACTTTACCTGCCTTCCTGTAAGTCCCATTCAAGTACTGCAAGGAAGCTATAAGGCCTCCCCAAAGTCTTCTCTTTTTCAGGTTGAACAATGCCACCTGTCTCAGTCTGTCTTTGTAGAATAGGTGCTTCAACCCGCTGATGATTTTTGTGGCCCTCCTCTGGACTTGCTCTAACAGGTCCATGTACTTCTTATATTGGAGGTCCCAGAGCAGGATGCAATAGTCCAGGTGGCGTCTCACCAGAGCAGGGGTACAGAATCCNCGGAGCAGGGGTCCAGAATCCCCTCCCTTGCCCTGCTGGCCACTCTACTTTGGATGCAGCCCAGAATACAGTTGGCTTTCTGGGCTGCAAATGTACATTGCTGGGTCATGTCAAGCTTCTCATCCACCAGCATTTCCAAGACCTTGTCCTCAAGGCTGTTGTCAATCCTTTCATCCCCTAGCCTGTATTTATGCTCAGTATTGCCCCAAAATAAGTGCAGGACCTTGTGCTTGGCCTTATTGAAACTCATGAATTTTGCAGGGGCCCACCTTTCCAACCTCTCCAGGTCCCTCTGTATGGCATCCCTTCCCTCCAGCATGTTGATGGCCCCACAGAGCTTGGTGTCATCAGTGAACTTGCTGAGGGTGCCCCTGTCCCATTGTCCATGTCACCAAGATATTGAACAGCACAGGTCTGCACAAGTGACCCCCAAAGAATGCCACTTGTCACTGGGCTCCACTTGGACATGAGCTGTTGACCACAGTCCTCCAGTGCAAGCATCCAGACAGTTTCTTTTCCACTAAGTAGTCCACCCATTAAATCCATCTCTCTTCAGTATAGATACAAGGATGTTATTTGGGATGGTGTCAAATAGTTTGTACAAGTCAAGGTAGACGACACCAGTTGCTCTTTTTATTCACCAATGTTGTAAGCCTGTTGTAGAAGCCCCCCAAGATTTGTCAGACATGATTTGCCTTTAGTAAAGCCATGCTGGCTGTCACAAATCACCTCCTTGTTTTCCATGTGTCTTAGCAGTTTCCAGAAGGATCTGCTCCATGATCTTGCCGGGCCAAGGTCATATAATATAAAAATAAATGTCTTAGCATATAGCACATAGGTCATGTCATATCCCAGTATCATGGGAATGTTTGTTAGCAGAATGGGGATTCACGCAGTAGCAGAAAATGAAAGATTAAGTCATCTTTGGAAAGTCTGGTGCTTATTTTTGATAACAACTTTTATATTTTTCCACTCATATGATGGCTGGGCTACCAGGTATGCAAAAGTAGTCCTATGACACATTTGTTCCCTTTATTTCATCTAGCACACAGATATTCCACTTGTTAAAATAGAAACAGTAGCCAGTCTTCACTGCTCACAAAATCCTGTTGTAAAGTGCTTAAGGGTGTTGTGTAAAGAACAGAGAATATTTATTTGGAAGACCTAGGAAAAGTGGATTGGTGTGAGGAGGAAGTAGAATGGAGTGTTCTGGAGAGTTGTAATTTTTTATATTGTGCTTGAAAAATATTTATCCACACGTAATAAAATTAATCAAAACAGTGCTTGAAGTTTGATAAAAGTTTCACACCTCTTCGAAATCCTTTTTTGTCTGTCCTCCTTTGACAGGCTGTTGCTAGTTGTTAAATTGAAAGAGGAATATATTACAAAGTCTTTCTTCAAAGACTATCATGCAGAAATTATTTACTACTTCTAGTCAATATCCATTCTTCAGTTCTCAGAAATACTGTTTTCACCAACTAGAATGCATCTGGTTTTATATACAGGTTTCTTGGAAAAAAAAACATAGTATATACAATTATTACATGTTCAGACTGGGCTTACTGAACTCAGTCCTTCCATCTAGGATGGTTTTAAGAGAAACTCCTCCTTCTATATATTTAGAAGGAAGAATATATATATATATGAAAATAAGAAATGCAGCAAATACTAGTATATCTGTAAAGAATCAATATGGGTGTCTTATCCATACATTATATGTTTTCACAAAGCATGGATACTTTGTTGTTTTTGAGGTTTTTTTTAGTTTGGCTGTGGTTTTCTGTCTATTTTTTTGCTCATATTTTTTTGTTTGTTTGTTTGCTTTTTGAATTTTTTGTAGTTTTTTGAGCAGGACTTTGGATAAAGCCTAAAACAATGCTTAGAGCCTTGGAAATTATAATGAATCACATAATTCAGGATTCTGAAAGTAATTGAGACTTCTTAATGCAAACTGTATCTCTGTACTTTCATATAAGACAGACTGATATAAGGATATAAATTAAATGGCTATGCTTAATCTTTTAAAAGGGTGAAATATATGACATGAGGATATTAATTCTCTCCAATGTTTCTTCCTTAATTTCAGTGAGTTGAAGGGGGCCTCTTGATATACCTGAAATAGTGAAATTGTTAAAAAATTAAATTAAAATTGAGAAAATCCAAAATATTGTATATTTCATTATATCTTTCTTAGAGAGAAGAACAGAGAAGCAAGTTTGCTCCCACAAATCCACAACATTATTTTAAAGGAATGAAAATATAAATATATGTTTTGCCTCAGAGAATAGCTGTAGGGAGGTACTTGACCATTACACTACACACACAAGAGAAAACTATATAAGGAGAAGGAAGAAGCTCTCTGATAATGTGCTTGACAACACCTACCAACAGAATATAAAATATGAGCCTGTAATTTACACAATTCCTAACAAATTACATCTGTACCTTTTTTTTTTTTTTACTCATCATGTTATATCTATCCTTCCCCATGTCTTTTTTTTTTTTTTAGTTTCAAAGGCAACAGTCCCCTCTCTCACTTAAAGTTCCAGGCGGTTGCTGTGTAGATAGACTTGCACTGGGGGGATATGACAAATTCTTTTGTTTAATTGAGGAATATGAACTTAATTCATTTTGGAGTCCAGCTGAGGCAGTTCAGTTGGAAGACTTATATTTGATTAAATTCGTTGAGTACTGGGTTTGTTCAACAACTTTCACTGCTTTTCTAATGTTGAGATTTACTTACAGGCTTTCAAACAGAAAGAAACTTCTTGTTCGTAGGTCTCCTGGCCATGGTTAAATGTAAGACTGTTCTTGTATTCTGCAATATCCCTTCTTACATCCTGCTCTTATATTCTCCTGCACAGAAAGGATAAGAAATTTAACTTTTGCTTATTGGATGTTTTTTTTGTGTGATTTTATTCACAGTCAAGGGGACAGTTTCATTTCTAAGTAAGAACTGTTTTCTATTTAAAGTCACAGCAAGCCTCTTCCCCAGTAAGGCTGTCAATTGTTTCATACAAATTATTTTCAGAGAACTTCTCCCTAACTCTGAAATTTGTTCTGATGCCATGATGATTTTTGTCTTTTCTTTTATACCCCTGTTATACCTTTTTGCAACTTCTGTATTCTTGGTGCTTTTTGCCTACATTCTTGGACTTGTTTGTTAAGCTAAGAGACTAAACNGAGGTGTATTCGACCTGGTCGTGGTGCACCTAAGGATCCTTACAATAAATACCAAGGTAATACCCTTTTCCCCTTCTAACCGTGTTCGCCTCTTGATTTTAAGACCAGGAAAAGGCATCAGTTCATTTATCAAATTCTGCCATGGGTTATGCCTTCAAGAATAAGGGTGCTTTCTTGACAACATTTGTTATAATGAGCTTTGAC
The DNA here is from genome assembly GCA_013397975.1 of Machaerirhynchus nigripectus. Classification (NCBI taxonomy): domain Eukaryota; kingdom Metazoa; phylum Chordata; class Aves; order Passeriformes; family Dicruridae; genus Machaerirhynchus; species Machaerirhynchus nigripectus. The sequence continues at coordinate 210,738 of VZRQ01007203.1, forward strand.
CGTTGGAGCTTAAAAGCAGTCAGGATCCCTCACAGGCTGTGCTGCTCCTTTTGAGAATACTTTGTAAAGCTGAACACCCTGGTCACTTAAGGGGATGTAAGCTTTCAATAAGATAATAATACTTCTCTGAAAAAAAATATAAAGAGTGTAACCCCACTCCCTCCTCCCCACCCCCAAACGTACATTTTCCCTTTGTGTGTGATTAGTATTTTACATATGTTTTATCAAACTAGAGTGAAAAATGCACTCAGAGGTCTATGATGGTTATTGATTCTAGTGGGGCAGAATCCAGGAATACAAAACTGAGAAGGAACTTCAAAGATTTCACTTCAGGTTTTGAGAAGATAATGGGAGGAGATGAATGCTTGTTATTGAATCTGTTTGGACTGGAAGAAGCAGTTTTGTGCTCATCCTCATTCCATCCATTCCACCTATATTTATCTGGCAGGTGAAAAAACTCCCAGAACTGGATTTCTGCTTGCACTGGAGACCTTCTGTCTGTGCAGAGACTAAATAACTCTGCACTTTCTTCCTTCTGCAACAGCAGCACCACTAGGTCATGAAATGAACTCCCTGGAGCTCTTTTCAAATGGCTGGCAAATCTGAATATTTGATTATGCATTTATGCAATGTGAATATCCAGAATCGGGGTATTCTGAGTGATAGCTTCAATTAAAAGTCTACAGGATTTGTATTTTGTCTACTATACCTCTATATTATAGGAAATTTAACTGTCTTGACTAAATGAGGCATAACCACACCTGAACATTTTCCTTTGTGAGTGACAGAACCACTCTGTTCCAAAGCTATATTTTCCTAATGCTTATTACTTTTTCTTTCAGTAAAGGTTACCATTATTTCTATTTCATTGTGAATTGAATTACAGTTGTATCCACAATTCCATATATAGAAAATATCTTCAAATATTAACCCAGAATAATGTTTTTTTACTATTTTATAGATATCAGGGATTTTCTCTTCTGAATGGTATTGTTTTTCATTAGAAATACTTCTGAAAACTTATAAAGATGTGACTGTTTTACTGTGGGTCTCTTACTTGTATTCTGAATTACCTCTGCCTATTTGCACTTCCTATTATTCTGTTAACCTGGCACAGTAACACTGAACGTTTTTTTTTTTCTTTCCTCTCCCCTTAATAAAAGTATATTTTCTAGAATCAACTTCCCAAACATATTAATTGTACTTTTATGATATACCTTTCTACTTTAAGAACACTTCAGTTGCTCTGCAGTATCAAAGAGCATCCAATTAAATGAAGTTGGCATCAAGAAATATGTTGTGCTCCTGCAAAAGGAAACACTCACAACTTATAGAGAAATCTTAATGTCAATGATCACTTTGCTTACGTATTTATCCTAATTATAAAACATTTCCTTTTTTAAAAGTGAATCTTACGTAATACTCAAAAGTCTATTTTACATATCAAATTGAAAGCTTCTCTTCAGTGTAAATTTCAAACTCTAATATGCAAAAACATAAAAGGAATCTACTTATGGAATTGGAAAATGTTTCAAGATAGATATTTTTAATTACCTCTTAGTTCCTTTAAGCATTTGACTTTATTATATATATTAAGTCCCATTCTCTTGCCTGAGTGCAACTTCTAATGTTCTTTCTTTTTTGTTCTCTTGCTTTCTGCAGTAATTGACAAGGAAACTAAAGTTTAAGACATTACTGTAGGAAGAGTTTAGAGTGATGTGCTGAATAGAGCTATAATAATTGATGGGGAAGATAAACTTGTATGGAGAATTATTGTAAAAAACGGACAAAATTACCTATTTGGGTAAATAGTATTTAAGAGAAAAATTGAATGATAAAATATAAAGCAACTGTTTTTTCACTTGCCTGAATGTAAATTTTAATTTTAAATGCAATATAGAAACCACAATTTTGTAAATGATGTTCCATCTCACTAGAATTATGCTCTATTCACTAGAATCTGTACTAAGAGAATGCCTTTCTTAATTTTGCTATGTTTTTCAAGTTTCAGATTACATTTTCTGAATCCCACAAGAAAGCTCTGATTCTGAAGTTCAAAAGATCACACTCATCTGAACCATTTCTTTTATTAATATGAAAGCCTGGATAATTGCATAGCTCAAAGCAGTAGGCCTTGAGAAAAGTCAGTGACAAAACACTTCTATAATCTACATATAAGATTGCAGTAGTTAACGGGAGTGAAGTTCATCCAGGTCTTTTAGAACAAAGACTCATTTAAAGAGTTTTCAAGTTAGTAAGTGCTTTTTGCAAATAAGCTCCATAAAGGTATAGACTTTGGATACAGAAAGCAATATTAGGGATGCTCGTATATTTCAGATCAGAAATTTAGAGGGCAAGTCAAAGAATCTGTAATGTTTTACCTTTAGCAGCCTTTCCTGGGGGGGGAAAGTAACACTACTGGTTTTTGTTTTAGCAGCCTCGGATGTAGTGCTCAGCACCACAGCACTGGAAATTGTGTTTTTTCTATATACTTCTAGGTTATCTGAGGCTTAAAAATAGAGGTGTGAACAGTACCCTAGGAAGTAATTTAACTCATTGAATTCCAATAACATTTCACAAAAGCAATAGAAAGTCACTCTGTGAGTTTTTTCTTCCCCAAAATCACTACTAGTCAAATTATTGTAGACCTTTACAAAATTTTAGTTTCAAAATTACTTGACATATATTATTTTGAATGATGGAAACAATGACTGTATCAAGTAGCAATCTGCAGGAAATCAGTTTTAGATCCAATAATATTGAGGAATTTTGTTAAGGTTCTGAAAGATGGAATAGATGGTACATTTATTAAATTCAAAGCAACAGAAAATGCTTGGTACTATCAGGTATGTTAAAGCCTGGGCTGAAATTCAAAATAAGCTCGCACTTCATCTTATTGTTTGGAGGTTTGGAATTTGTTTGCTTATTTATTCTTTGGATTTTTTGTTTGGTTGGTTATTGGGTTTTTTTTTTTAAGGTCTCTTCTTTAATTTGTCAGTTCATTAAATAAGAACACTGTTAAGAGGTTGAAGAGCTACAAAGGACCACAAGCTGGATATGAAATAATAACATCATGCTGATATTTGCTCTATATGCAAAAGGCAGCACTTCCATCTATGCAGGAAATGCAGCAATCCTTCACTTGACTCACCAGTGGTCAGGCTAAGTGTGTTCTAGTAAACCAAATATGAGAGGGTCTCTGTCAGGAAAAACAACTGGCAGAAATGGCTTATATCCTAACATTATACCACTTCCTACCCTTCAGAAAAGAAGGACTGGATCTAGAACACCTGCTGGGCATTGTTCCTTTTGGGTCTTTCAGAACTGTTCTGAAAAATGCAAAATTTGTATTGGCCAAACTATGAAAGCTACACTAACAATTTAGATGTGCAAGAAACTGAGTTTCACAGCCTGAAAGTGGTCAGATGGAAGTATTTATTTTACTAATGCAAACATAAATGTGGGCTGCTTTGAATAAATTGCTATTATTCATCCTAAGGAAGCGTCCATCCATCTCCCGTCCTTCTTTCCTCCTGGTGCCTAAGTGTTTTTCAAATAAGTACAAATACTGCACTGTTTTGATATATACAACTGGCAAAATTTCTATGGTGACTAAGTCAAATAGGATAAGAGATATGGAGACTAAATTTTAGCTGGAATCCTTGGATGAAACATGCAGAAATCATTACATTAGCTCTCTTTTCTTGGTTTCCTGAGGTTGTCTTGAAACAATTGTACGTAGCTGAATGTATTTACGAAAAATCATCATATCTGACATTTGCCTATATGCTATACTAAAGAGAAATCAGTTGCCTCTATTTTTAATGCTCGTTTATTTGTGATTAAAATTTTTTTTAATACAGCCATACCTGAAGTTGCATATACAGAAGAATAATTCTTCTCTATTTTTTCCCAGTTACCTGTTAACTGACTGTTTATTCAGACATAATAACACAGCAATTCTTACTTAGTTTCGTACACCATAGGCATTTTTTCATCTTGTTTTCATGCATTGCTGTCTAGGAATATTTATATGGGCTGTGTTTGCCAGCTGTATCCCGGCATACAGCTGTTTTTTATTTATTATTAAAAAAATTGCATTGAAGGCAGGTTTCTTGCTGTTCCAAAATACAAAAATATGTGCATAAGTAAGGTGTGCTATCTTCCTGTTTGCTTTCATTCAAATCTGGCTGTGAAAAGAAATAAAAATAGTAGGTTGACCTCATATCTTCCATACTGCTCTTAATGAAACTATTAAATTATAAAAGTAAGTCCCAGTACTGATCTCTGTGGTACTCTACTTGATGTAGTAATTTTCTTTACATCAAAGTCAAAATCACAATTATAACAGAATTTAAACTCCCTTCTTATGAAATGTGAAGGAACTATGTTAAAAAAGAGCTGACTTAAAAGCTTGTTCATAATATATTCACCTTAATCACTGCAAAGCTGGTCTAAAATCCTGCATCTGCTGATGAGCTGTTTGTTTCAACAACAGGTAAGACAGGTTCTGTGAATTTCCACTTATCAAGTGCTATGAGAATCAAAATGTAGTTTGGTTTAAACTGTGATCAAGTATCTCAGATATTTTTCAGCTTTTATGATTTTAAAGGTAATATTTTAATGACTTTTTAAAATATATTTTTTAAATAATTAGTATTTCCCCCATAACTTACTTTGTGAATCAGCCGTATATTCATGTGGTTACTTTTGTGCTCATTACGTTTCCCATGTAGTATGGAAATACAAGTTTTGCTGGTTTCATGAATTATTTGTTGCTTTATTTCAAGGTGTGTTTTCTAAGTATAAAAAATCATACTCAATATAGATCATGGAAAAACCATATTTATTATTTTGACTTTGTTTTCCGAGTACTTTTTGTATATTTTCTATATTTGTAAATGTATATTTTTTACATATTTAAGTATTTTTATGCCTACTACTTTTAGCTTATGTGAGTCTCTATACTTCTTTTTTATAAGATAAAATGTTGTATTTACATTATCAATAAAATTTTTAAGGTGTTTTCTGAGCTTCAATCCCTTTTGAATTTTGATATATTGCTGGGCTTGTCAATATTGAAACTTCTAGCTTCTGCTCACCAAGAATTACTTGTAGGTGAATTTTACATTCTAAGATACTTAATTCCGTTTTGTCAAGTCAAGAAAAATTTCTTTGAGGAAATCAAGCTGAAATTCTATCATAGTTCCCCTATTATCATGTTTTTTTCCATTATTCTTTAAAGAACGTTTGCCCGCCTAAATCTTGCTACGACATAGACATTCTAATGACTTAAGGTTACAGTATGCTGTATGTATATCAAAAGATATGGGTTAAAACTCAAAATTTGTACTAATAAAAATGATTATATATAGATATCAGACATTCAAACAGATGTGCTAATAAAGTGGAAAGCATGGAATACACAGGCTCGTTTTACTCTAATAAAGAAACCCCTTGTATTATGTTTTATTATGGCATTACTCATTGAAATAAGGTGGCATTTTCATTTTCATTTTATTTACTTATTTATTTCACTTCAGTCATTTTCTAGCTTTTAGTCTGGCAGACTTCCAAGTTTTCAGTTTAGTAATTTTTTTTCTCCCAATTATTCATGAATCACAGTAATCAGATATTCCACTGAGATTTTGCCCATATACTTTTTAAATGGCAGCTTTCTAAGTCGGATATAATGCAGCAGAATACCACATGGTGACCCCACCTTAAAGATCAGCAATGGTAGATCTTCATATTATCTTTCCTTCCAAGGTTTCTGTATTACTGGAGCTGGAATTTAAGGACATATATATGATATGGATGTTTGTAATTGTTCAAAACAACTTCCTTGGAAAATACAGCCAAGCAGACAGGATTTTGATACATGGAAGAGAAAAATACCCACAAGATATTTGAAGATGATAACCTTTTAACCAATAAAATCCTTCCAATTTTAGGGAAGGAAATTTTGAAGAATTATTACAGCCTGAGGAATTTTGTGTTTAACCTCCGGGAACCAACTCCAGGATATTCAAAATGTAGTATTCTACATATTTTTTATATGTGCTGATTGAAATGCAATGAGCTGTATATGTATGCTTAGATATAGCAGTAAGATATTTTTGGAAATTTGAAAGCCAGTGAGGTCATAAATAAGTTTATTTTATAATTTTGCTATTCAATTCTAACTGATTTCTCTGAATGTGAGATTTTCTACTGTTTGCATATGTTATATGCCAGGAAAAAAATTCAGCTGTGTAGGCAGAAAGCCAAAGAACAGCCTTTTATAAATATGTGTGTTTCTGTGAGTAAACAGCAATGTAAAACAAAATTTGGTGTATTATGTTTTAAAGACACAACATTTTCCATGCAAGGAAAATATCAACAGAACATGAAAGAAGGTTGATGGGCAGCACCCAACACATAGTTAGTTACCTGGGAAGTGATATTTAGCACCATGTTTTTCTGTGGCCTGTTATTTTGTTTTAACAGCACTGCAGAATCCCCTCCATCCATTCAAGTGGAATTTGCGCTGGCTGTTGCAAACATGAATGATAATTAACCTGGTGTGATCCTGAAAATAGAAGGAAAACAAGCAAGTTAGACTTCTGAGCCAGAGTAAAATGCACCCTTTTTGAAAGTGGTTGTAAACGTTGTCAGAAAAAAATATGGGGAAGGGGAGTATAACAATTATTAGTATAATTTCATATGCAATTCAGAATGCAATAAGGCTATCTTTTAAATTAGCACTCCTGATAATACTACCTATATGCACAAGGATTTCTGAAGTCTATGGAAAAACATTGAGAGCCATGCAGCACAGAAAAGAACCTTCTCCAAACACAGCCAGGTAAGATAAGTGATTTAAAATAAATTAGAAAAGATAAAGAGCAGTTTTGAGTTTGTTAATGTCCATGTAATCTTAATCCAGCCCCTGAGTGCCTCTATCATGCAATCTCAGTGAAGTGGAGCTCAGTTTGTCATATCAGACAGGGAGCTGGAATGAGTAAATGTAGGTGTAAGTAGGAAGGTGCTGATGATACAAGGGGATGGTGCAGTTTCAGTCTGTATCGTCCTTCATGAGCTCTAGGTGGTCAAGTTAATGATCAGCAGTAAAATGATACCTGCTTACTTGACTGCAATCTAAGTAGCAAACTGTGCTTTATAGCTATAGAACTATTTTTCTATTTTTTAAATTAAAAATATGTCTCTTAAGCACCCCTTGATGGCATTTCCCAGAAAAGGTTATTTTCTCTCCTGAAACATTTTTCCTTACCAAATGAAGTCCTGCCCTGAACTGTGGCAGTCTGAATTTTGAGTTTAAGTGCAAATGAATTTAAATAATGGCCTTACTACCTGTTATCCTAAATTACATGATATCACATATGATTTTGAACTAACTAAAAGTGTTTGGAAGCCCATATCCATCAAACAATTTACTGCAATTTTGGTAGCATTAATCCTGTGGAAAGGGCAGTCACTAGGAGAATGATGAGGTACCATGGAAATCCAAGCTGTTCTTCAAATACAGTTGTATTAAAAAAGGAAAATTGCCAAAACTGGGAATTAATATTCTCCTGCTTTGAAATGCAGTTTCCTCTCACATTGTCAGGTGTTACCAGGCATTAGTTCAAGCCTCATGTCATTAGCTTGGATTTTTAGAGCTACATGTCAAAGATTTTAATAGATGTTTCATAATTTCTCAGATTTTTTTAGTCTTTTTTATCATTGAGAAAATTATTCTCTATTTTTCTGCAGACAATTCATCACAGCAGTTTTTTTTTTTCAGTAGTGCCATTTTTATTTTATTTTTTAGTAGAGGTGTATTTAATTATTATCCACAGACACTGTTGCTAGGTATAAATCAGAAGACCTGTACTCATATCTTCTATATATACATATGGTAACAATTTGATCTTGCTGAAAATTGTGTTCAGCTTTGTAAAAACATAAATATTCAAGAAAGGAACAATCAGAAGCTTTCTCCTCAAGTGGGAGAGCTTTTTGAGAAAAAGCTAAATGATGCCTTTCATTTTCCCCATATTCTCTGCCAGTCATTCCACCACCACCCCCCCACACACATACACTTCAAATGACACCTTATCTATAAATAATGGATTGCTGTTGTGATATCTCCTAATGCTGTCCTCACAGATGCAAAACTGTGCCAAGATTTAAATATTCTCACTTCCTGGAAGTGATTAACATAAGTCAACTGATTTACTTCCATCTGTCAGGTGGCAAAAGATTAACCAGCAGAGCTAAAGCAAGTAATTTGTGGTGGTTCACTGTCATGAGAGACAAACAAGTCCCCTAATTGGAAATTGACAGCTCTGGCACTCATTTGAGCTAAGCTTTTGCTTGCATTGCCTCTTGAGTCACTTTGCTCAATCTATAGCTAGTCATTAAAACACCATGAAATTCTCTCTGCAGGTACATAAAGCCAGATTTTTGCCTGTGGCAGACTTAATTAAGGTAACAGCTGGATATTCAATCTTCACATAAAAAGAGGAAAATACAAGTGATGCTAATGCTTCTCAAAGCATCATGAAAGGAAAGGTTTGCATGAGCAGTGAATGATCTTGTCATGATGGTATTATCATATAAATAGTAAAAAAAAAAAGTAAATGTTGCAGAGGGGGGAAAGTCGTTTATGTCAGACATCAACTCAGACAATGACTGTGCTATAACAACACATGTAAACTGATTACACTATATGGGTAAATGGCTTCTTTTCAAAACTAAACATCTGCAGGCCTGAAGTGTTAGGATGTGATTCTGAATTCAAATGAACTAAATATTTTTGTAATGTAATTTTATTCTAGGAAATATTTATTTATGGAGATTTTTCTCTGCAAGCAGAACTGCAAAGAACAAAATTACAACTTGCAAAAGATCCACTGCATATGTATGACATATATCCTACAAATTTTTTTACTGCAATACCTTTAAAAGGCTATGTGGATATGTAATCAGGACACATTCCTTGAAGTGGAAAAGGGAAAAAGGTGTAGAAAATTTCTGGTTCTATTGTACTCATTAGTTCTTATACCATAACTGATTATAGTTGTTTTCTGTTCTAGTGGCTTTAAATAAATACTACTTGTGTTTTATAAAGGGTTGTCCACACTGTGGGGGATTGGTCTTGCAATTATGTCTCATATACCTTTCCATTAAATGATCAATTTTTTTTTTCAAGTTATGGGGTTGTTTATTTTTACTTGCTACAAGAAGGCTTTGGAAGAATACTGTGTTTCCACCGACTTCAAGCTTCCTTTTCATTGTCAGCCTAAACAGAAGACTGAAATAGACAACAGAAAGTTTTGTTCTTATGCTTCATCTACTTCACTCCTATTCAGCTGCACCTGGAATGTGGTATTGAATTTTGATAATCTTGATATCAGTATTTTCTTTTAGAAATTGTAGGAAGTCAAAAGACGCAGAGAGTTTTTTATGAAGTTATAAAAAGATAAGTTGCTTCACTTATTTAGCTACTTAAACATACCACCAAAGGTGATAAAGCAACCACTAAATTCTTGACAGTGGTGTGAGTTGTCAGTTTAGGGATGATTTATGCTGAAGCAGTGTTGTGTTCATGGATCACTTGTAGATTCCCATAAGGATTCATCTTTCAGAGATGATGGTCACAGTAAACTAAAAAATAAAGACACCTTTAAAGAGTCCCAAATATTTAAAAAGCAATAAATGTGGGTTCTTTGTGTTACAATAGCTGAGTCTCTGATGTAACCACAGTGAAGTTCATAAAGCTGCAATAACAATAAAACTGTTGTAATATCTGTCAGTCTTAAGCGTACATTTTTCCAATCCACGTCATCAGCTTCTCTCCAGTCTTTGTTGTAATCTTTTATTGCACCCCACTCAGTGCCATAAGGGAACCTTTTTTCATCCTTATTAGGCTTCCTTATTCAGGATTTTCACAGCAAAGCTTCTACTTCCATGAAAACAGTGGGAAAATTGTGAGAAAATATACAGGTGGAAGTGTGGGGAGTGAGGTACATGAAGTGTGTGTAGGTGCTGCAGCTACACATTAGTAAAGTAAGTGGACAGGTGTTGTAAGGGTACTGATGTTTAAGTTAATGAGAGCAAAAAAAAAAAAACAAGAAGAAGGAATCAATGAAATACTAATAGAAAGTTCTGTTTTCAGGTGTACAGCTTGGAAGAACCAATATTATGTCTTTTTCAGAAAACCACTGACTTAGAGAGATACAGAATAGAAGGAACAAAGTTTCTCAATTTTAGTTGACTGGAAGTGCACAGCCTAAAGTTTTATTTTATCTTTCCTAATTTCTGATCTAACCTATATTCAGAACTGCAAGGAATGAAATAATGAAATCTATGCCTATTTAATACTCTCTTTTCTTTATGTCATACACATTAGCTAAGGTTTAGTGTTTGGCTAGCTAATATTTCAAATAGTTCAAAACTCTTTTTTATCTTTTTCAAAGGATTTTCAAAAATATGTTTGTCATGGAGACATAAAAAAAAAGTTATGAGATAGAGATATTGGCTTCCTGAGAAATGTGATTGAGCTGTCAGATATGACATTCAGCTTGGACCATTCTGGAAGAACTGAAGGCTAGGTGGGTTATCCTGAAGTGATGCTAGACATCTGAATTCAGGAAAACTAATTTCATACAACCTAATTTCCTTCTTTTTCTAAAAAAAGAAAAAAAAAATCTTCTTGCAAACATAGTTCTTTTCACTTTAAGGTGAATATGTTCATTTACTTTAGGGTGTCTAAAAAGACTTAAGTGCTAGTGTTCAGGTAAGTGAATCCCACTAACGTTACCTCAAAATAGAATGTCACCTTTAGCAGGTGATGAAAATGCTCTTAAATTAATTGGGATGTCTGGGGTTTTGATGGTGGGTTTTTTTAGGAATAAAAGCCCATACAAGTTTCCATAATGGGTAACATTAGAAACGTACTTCTGTTTTTCAGCCTCTTGTGTCAAATTGCATGGAATCTGAAGCCATAGAGGGAGGAGCAAGAAAGCTTACGTAAGATAGTGCTGGAACTTGGATGTTGGCTCTTACCTTGAAATATGAGTGACATCTAATGTATTTTTATAGGAGATTTTATTACCAGTGGAAATTGTTTTTAATTTTCATGAGCAACAGGCCCTTCAGAACAATAAATCCATGAAATGGTTTAGTTTTGCAAGGACTATAAAGAGTGTCATTACCAAAACAGTTGTTGAAAAATCTTATGCATGACCTTCTTTATTAAAGCAAAATTTGTTCTCTTCCTTTTGTTAATAAGGCCATAGTTCATTTTTATTAAAGCACAGCATATACCACATGAGTGCTGCTCCGTGAACAGAGAGGTTGGGGGAAGGAAGGCAAACAACTTCAGGAGAAAAACTCCTTTTTCCTGTTCTGATTTCAGGAGTGTCTAACATATTTGATATACCTTTAATGGAACCTTTTTCATTGTCTTGGTAAAAACTTTAGAATGCATTAAGTACATAGAACTTTTGGGTCAAATTCCTTAAGTATTCACCAAAGAGATTTAGTTAAAATATTTAATATTATGTGGAACAGCAGATGGCTGATGGAAACTATTGCTGAGATATTTATTTTAGTTTAGAAGAACATCCAGATATTTTGTCTTATTTTTTTTTAAATCATTTGTACCTTATGAATAATTTCAGGTTTTATTTTTTCCCTACTTTTTGTTTTCAGTAGGTGCTGCATTCACATGTGAACTTTTGGAAAAATAAATTGTGAAAAAAAGAGGCCCTATTGTGCCTGTAATTGTTTTTTTACCTGCAGCCTACTCAATAAGCCTGAAATGAGAGTAGTACCTGTCTTGCAGATTGCTTCCTAAGGTATGAGTTTTTTTTCATTAAACAGAATAACATGAATATAACATGAGACAGTCTTGTTTCTCATTATGTTAGTTGGGATTGCTAAAGTTTCAACATTGTGTCTAGCTTCATCCATGTTAAATGAAGGCTGGAAACCATTCAGCTACTCAACTCCCTAGTGATTCAACCATCTCATTTATTAAATGTTGTTTTTTCTTTCTCCTGATCTTTAAAGATTTCTAAATTATAGGATCATTTACATTGCTGCTCACAAGTAAATGGGTTTTTAGACATCCAGGGTCAAAAGTTGTATGTATTTTTTATTCATAAATACAGCAATCAAAATAAATCATTGATTGATTCTTGTTAGGAAAAGAACATTGGGGGAAAAAAGGTTTTATTATTACAATATAATAATATTTTCTATGCTCCTTATTGTTGTTTGTGTGTAATGAAGCCTTGGTCAAAATATTGCTTTACTTCTTTAAGAAAAAAAATGAAATTTTAAAAATAAGTAAGTAGAAATTAGTTGTATTGATGAAGTAAAGGGAATTGAACTTTCTATTTCAACAATCACTGAAAATACTATTGGTATTTTGATACTGTGTTTTTTTATTCAAATCATATGCTCTGAGCATGATAGCATTGAAATAGGGATATAAAAATGTGAGGAAGATTAATTTCATTTGGACTAGTAGAAATGAAAAATAAAACTGATGCCAATAGATGGAAGCAAGAAAAAAAAAAAACCTTTAAATTGCTTGGACCCTACAGGTCTGACAATCTTGCACTACAGCATTGTGTTTGACACCTGAAATGATTGCCAGACACCAGAAATGACTGCCAAACCCTAGTCCATCTGCTGTATGTGTGGCCAGGGAATACTGCCTCGCAGGTCCTTAGGAATATGCATTCTCAGTTTATTTGTTTCTACAGGCTGATGAGGATGAGATTTGTCACAGGTTCTCAGGGTCATCACCTGACATTAGGATTCTCAGGGAAATGAAAAGACACCACCGACATTGTATAGAGCCCTTTTGGACAAGATTTAGTGGATATTCTGACAGTGTGATCTAGGTCACATGCTTCTGTTGGGTTGAATGGTACAGATTTACTTGGTTACAGGTTGTGGCTCTATTCATTAGTGATGGTGCATTAAGCGCAGTTTAGTATACAAATATAATGAGAGTAGAGAAGGAAAAGATTATTAAATGCAGTATGACAAATACGAGACTAGAATACACTTCAGAAAGGAGATTTGGGGTTCATAATACAAATACTTCCTATTTTGATAAAAACTTAGAATAGACTTGCTATTGGTATGTAAAAAAATGTGTAATTTTCAACAAAAGATGCAGTTCTTAACTTTGTCCATGAAAGCAATTTTGTTCTGGGTGCTTTATGGATGTACAAGTTGTAATATTATTTCTTTCCCTTCCTTGTCTGAAACCTCTGGGCTGGAACCATGCTTTGTTGTTATGCACCTGGACTGTTTTGGTCAGTAGCTACTATTTGTAGCTACCTTGTTCTTGAATTTCAATTGATAAATTCAATGTCTACTGTACCTCTATGAGCTGCTGATTAATTGACCATTAAAATAACTTGCTTGTACATGAAAGCTCACCAGTTTTTCACGAAGCATCCCAGAACATCCAGGTAGCTGTTAGTTTATTAGACACCATGAAGTAAACTAACATTCTGGTATTTATAGACCCACTCCCTCCCAGTCAAACAGTAGAATGACTTTCATTAATATTAATATTCTTGGAAGAGGATAAGGGAAGATGAGGCACAGAAGGGCTGAAAGCCACCTTTAATTATTACCAGATAACTTGTAGCAAACTCAAGTGAAGTTTCATCTGTGAATAAAGGCACTATGCTTTCTCTTGTGCCCTGATTTCTTTAATGACGTAGTGTTTTCAAGTATTCAGCTACCAAGAGATAAATTAACTGGAATACATAGTAAACCTGGACTACAGGAGATATTCTTAATAGATATGATTTACTTTTACGACTAAATAATGAACAAGTGAACAAGTGAACAAGTGTAGCCATGACTTACTCAGAATAAAAGAGATGAATGAGTAATACTAGAGTAATATACATGCAACATTAATAATGTATCCATAATTACTTTACATAATATGCTTATTGTATGTATACCACACTGATAAGCTTCATATGATGACAGTATGAAATGCAACTGAAAAATAAAATACTGAATTAAAACCAGAGCCAAAACTCCTCAACTTAAAAGACCTTTGGATAGAAAGACGAAAAAAACTAAAATATTTTTTGCCTTCTTTTCCCAGTGCTCTTATGAGCAGTGATTTTTTTTTTAATAGTGTTTATTAACTATGCTAATCTTTTTCATAAAAGGTGATTCATTAAAAAAAAACGATTAGTAGAAAATACAAAATTATTGTTTGTTTGTTTGTTTTTTCTAGAAAGCTGGCATAGTTGCTATCCCTCCTTCCAAGTTCCTGTACTTGTCTGTAAACTTCTTAAAAGATGTGATTGTTTTGGGTGTGTTCTTATCGTCTTTGTCAGGTGCTGAAGTTCTGTTTCATTCTCGCTGTGCATCTTCACCCTGTAAGGATTTCTCAACACACAAGAAAAGAGTATTTTCCATGAAACTTGCCAACACACCTCTAAGTATCAGTTCGTGAACAATCACAGGATGCCAAGGTCCAGAGATCGGCTACATTTCTTCGGTGCATGTATAAAGAGCAGTAAAAGTGGCTCATCAAGAAACTACTATTCAGGGAGAGTTGGTCATTGATTTGATTAGTATACTGAGGCCGTGGAAACATCTTGATGGGCTTTAAAGACTTTTTTAGCTGTATGGTATTTGGAGGTCTAGTAGAAATTTTCAGTGGGAGGCAACCAGTAAGTCATATAAGTCATATACCAATAAGTCATTTAAGTCATTTGATCATGCTCTGGTTTATTTTCCTTTTTATTTCTCCCTAACATCTTTTCAGCCTCTGAGTAATTTGAACAAGCTTTTTCTTTTTTTTTTTTCCCTAGTAGAGTGTATCACTGGCTAATCAGAGGCCTTTTGGAGCTTGCTTCTGGCCAACATCTTTTACTGAGATACTTGGGGAATATATGGGAACTATTTGTTTCTAATTATACATCTTAAAAGTCATTGCTGGCATTTCTTACAGAGTTTCAATTACTCCTTGTTTTCTAGAAAAATGTCAGTTTCTTTTTGTAAATATTCTTCAGCTCTGCATTTTCTTCTTTGACATTGTGCCTTTTGCACCATTTAAACTATTACCCCATGAGGGACAATGTGTGTGCCTGAATGTAGGTATGTATTTCAATTATTTCAAAAATATAACAAGATTCCTTCATTCTGATTATTATACTTCTTTGTGGCTTGAATGACTTGGAAAACAGTCTCTTTGGACCCTTTCTCTGCCCCCTATTTTCTGCTTCCCCTCTGAAAGGCCTTAAGCATGCAAACTAGTCTTGTAATTCTGTATAAATAGTTTAGATGTGATGTAGTCTCCTTGGAAAGAATTTGTGGCCTTTTTTAAATTTAATATTATCTCTTCTTTCCATCTGTTCTATTTTTTTTTTTTCTCTCTTTTTGCTGTATTTGTTTTAGGCGTTTGACCTATTGCAACCATCTCAGAAGAAATGCAAACCAGTCAGCTGTGAATGTTTACCCTGATTTGATCTACAACTCTTGCTCTGCTTAATCTTCTGTTGTGTATGGACCATTGGCTTCATTATTATATATAATATAATATATATATTATGATATAGTACTTGTGTGTTTTTCTCTGTCACAATTGGCAGTAGGAAATTTTTCTCCCACATATTATTGATGCAGCTTTAGGAGGAAAATATTTTCTGTTATACATGAATATTTAAAGTTTCATTCAAATATGTATCAATTTACATTAAATATCATCAGTTTGCAGGAATGGACCTCAAACATATTTATTTCACCATAGGGCATGTGATTGCTGAGGCAGAGCAGAGATCTATTGGATAATTTTTCTATAGAAAAGCTATAATTGTTCTTCTAAAGGAGGCGAAACAGTTTGATAAACATACAGCAAATCATATCTAGTGGCTCTCTTCACTTCAATAAATGTGTTTTTTCATAGTTGCTATGCTTCTAAAGTATTTTAGTAATCCTTCATAATCAAGGATATTTTTTCTATAATACAAGTCAGTTTTTTTAGATTACAAAAACAATGAATTTTTGTGTGGCTTTATTTTTTATGTTTTACATTGGCACATAGGAATATTCAGTGTCATTCTTAACTGTTTTTCTTGTCTCTTGACAGTTTAACTAGGGCCTTTAATCTTGTTTAAATGTCTGGTTTGTTCTGCCTACATTTCTGATCCATAATAAAATTAATAGATATGTCCCAATGTTGCTCCTGAGTAAGGTAAAACATCGACATTTTTGAACACTAAAGCCAATAACTTTTTTTCTCCATAGAAGAGATGGTGATTGATGACATTGCCATATACGCTTAGAACAATTTCTCTATTACAAAACAAAAATGTTTTGTCTCTGCTTAACTGTTTCATTTTCTAATTAGGATGCTAACATCAGTGAGTCCCTTGTGTTTTCTTTCTTTTTGAACTACTCAATCTAGGTCATACTTTCCGCACCTCTTTGCATGGCACAGTGAAAATTAGCCAAGGTTAGAATTAGATATAGGCTAAAATACCTTGAAATAATTTTAATAGTTATTGAGCTTAAACTTATGAATAGCCTACAAGGATTTGCATCTGTATTCAGGCTCAGCTCTACAGCACATTAACTCATTTGCAACCCTTAGTACTTTATGGAAATATTTCTATCCTGAGCTTGCTAACACTACATTAGCTAATGTTTATATAGATGAATGATTGTGAGCCGTTGGAGTGGGTTTTTTCCACTTACTCACAATCACAAGCAACAAAAAGAATGAAAAAGAATTCACAGATTATTTAAAAGGTCACAACTTTTAAACAAAACTTAAGTAATCTTTCATTTAAGTTTCCCTGTCATTAAAATATTATTACTTATTTCAGATTTCAGAGCCTTTGTAAACCAGCTTTGACTGCCTCAGCTATACCCAGATAAAACTAAGCAAATTTTGCTACCTGAAATTATCCCTTTGCAAATATCCCACAGACAAAAAAGTGAGTTAACAAAGAAATCCAATCATTGCATTGAACAATTACTATATTTAGGGCAGATTTCTACAGCATTACTTATGTGCTTAATTCCCAATGATTTCAGTGAAGAGGTGGGGGGAGGATGGCACTATGCACCAAGTCTTTTATAACAGCTGTCTCCATAGAGAGAACTGTGCACTTTCCTAGTTTAAATATCCAGGGCCAGCACCCATCAGGAAAGGCAGAATGAAGATGTTGTTTCGCTTGAAGAAGAGTCAGAGGGAGGACATTATAAAATACATTCAAAACTCATTAAGAAAAATAAAAGAATAATTGCACCAACAGGTTTTTTGGGAAAAAAGGCAGTAGGCCTAAACTGCAGTGAAAAAGCTTGAAGTTGGGTGCAAGGAATATGACAGTTTTCTTACAGAAACAATTGTAAGACATTGGTCAAATAAGGTTTTATGATTAAGCAACAGTGCTTCTGACCATCAGTGTGATCTGGGTACAGCTGATGCTGCCTTAAAACAGGTTTGTGGTCTAGATTACTCTTAAAGTTTCTTGTAGCTGTGGTAGTTTAGCAACCATTGAAACATAAGAACAAATAACACCATCACAAAGAACTTAGGTAACCTGAATGATAGCAAAGGTTGCCTTTTGTAACATCACTGAGAGTTTTAAAATAGAAGGAATCTGTGGAGATCATCCAGTGTAATCTTCCTTTGAAAGCAGGATTTTAGATTAGATTATCTGGGGCTCTGTCAAGCCAACTCTGATATTTCCATCAGGGAAGATTGCATCACATCTCTGGGCTACCCCTCTCAGTGTTTAACTGTTCTCATAGTGAAGATATTTTTTGCTTACATGCAAATAGAATTTCCCCTGAATCAACTTGTGCTCACTGCCTCTTTTCCTGTAACTGTCCACTCCTGAGGAAGAGAAATTTCTATGTTCTCTGTAAATACTTTTAATGTTTCATAAGTGGATTGATAAGATTGCTGATATTGCCAGAAATCTGCATTTCTATGGAGGGAGTAACAAAGTTTTGATATGTATCTGACTTTCCCCTGAGATCTCTTTCTTGTTTTGCCTTAATCTCAAAACAAAACCCAACAAACAAAAAAGAAACCTGGAAAACCAAGCCTACTTTAGAGCATCTGTTTTCAAGTTTCTCAGTATGCTCAGTCTTAAATCAAGACTTCCTTCTCAATAGAATGTATCTGACAATATATATCCTTTTGTTTAAGCACTTCCTAGGATGCTACTATTCCTGATGAGAGAGAGGTATTATAGCCTGCAGTCAGGACTGCCAGACAGCTTTCACACGAGTGTGGCAGAGGAAAAGCTTCTAAGAGATTTAACGACTTTTAATAATTAAGTAACAGTTTTCAAATGTGGCATTTTTATATTAGAAGAGTAGTGCTGTACTTTGATACTCATCATTTGTTATGCTCTATATTTGCTTGTATGAATACAAGAAAACAAGAGAGCAGAGAAAGAATTCCTTAACCCTGATTACTATTCACAGATCAAGTGCAGTAGAGTAGAGCTATCCTGAAGTGCCTCTAAGGTTTCTTACAGCATGGTTTCTTACGGTTCTAAACTGGTTTTACAGTAATGTAGTCATAATTTCAATTGAATTACTTGAATCTTATGCCATTATCAGGGATACTTATGTAAAAAATTGTTGGGGGCAGTATTCACTTATGTCACAGTTTTTATAAGAATTCAAAAAAACAAGGCACTATTTATCACGTTTTAAAACATCCAAAACTAGTTGGTTGTTTCTGATGTTTTTTTCTCTAATGTAACACTTATGTAGTTAAGAACTGAATATCTCTCATCTCTAATGTTACCGTATGCTCTTGGTATACAAACTGATTCCACAAAATGAGTATGTTCAAGAATAGTTCCTAGTCTTCAATACTGAGGACACAGTGAAGACAAGTGACCTGAAATATATTTCAATAAATAGTTGTAATTGTTTTCAACTCCTTTAAGGTGCTCTAAACCACAATTAGGAGTCAGGAATGAACAAAAATCCATTCTATAGCTGGAAAGCCAAACTTACCTCCACCTGGATTTAACTCTAGCTGAACTGCCACAACCCTTGACATTTCAAATGCATTGAATATTTTATCATTCCATTCCTATGGATCTGTTTTATGTTGAGACATAATCCAAAGTAACAGATCCAGAAATAGAAGAGTTTTGTTTTATTTTAAAGTTGACTTGCTGTGTCACACCTCATTTGTCATGCCGTTCTGCATCTTGTAAACAACCAAATACAAAGATATGCTCCATAAAATATGAGTTATGTCTCCAAGATTCTATCCAGATTGTTTCCATTTCTAATGGCAATACATGCACATGTCCTTTATATGCAGCTGATGGATCTTTGCTCATCATTTCTTGAAATCGTAAATAGTGAATGGCATTTAATATTTATGACATTCATTCTGTTTCTTGCAGAAATATATATAGTAACTTGCCAGTCTGAGCTCTGATTCTATTGCTTTGTTTTTGGTTTGATTGTTTGGGGGTTTTTGGTGACCAAACCACAGGTACTTTTAAGCATACCATGATTTTCAGAAGGTGGATACTTAGTATTTCTAAGAGGCCAGACACCTCTGTCACAAACACTTTACTCATATTTTCCACTTACTTATGATAATCTTGACCACTTATATAGGATACAAAACTTTGGCAATAGAACAATCATTCAGCACAGTGGCCACTTGAGAAAAAATATATCTTTGCAAACAAACAGATGATCTACAACACAAATCCCTCTGTTCACGCAGTCTGCTTTCAGTTGCGTCAGAAATTAGCATAGTATCATGGTTTGAAAAATGCTGTCAGCTGCTTAGTCTTTATGCTAACAGATGCAGAATTGGAGTCTGTGAAGGAAAGAACTTAATGCTTTGAAAAAGAAAAAAGTGCTTTCTTAGGTACCAGAAGAGACAAAAGAAGTAAACAGTCTGAACTTAATTCAAAGTTCGTTGACGTCAACAAATTTCTTTCCCTTGACTTCTGTAACTTCTGAACAAAGTCATTTGGGAAAAGGGCGATA
>VZRQ01007203.1:231096-250591 GCA_013397975.1 Machaerirhynchus nigripectus
AAAAGAAGAGAATATACTAGAGTGAAGATTCCCAGAGGCAAAGTAATATATGGGCTTAGCAAAGCCATAGGGAAGATAATTCCAATCAGACAGTTATAATGAGATAAGCCAGATGGATAGGTTCAAAACCAGTTTTGGCTTTAGGAAATTAAAAAGAAAAAAAAGAAGAAAATTAGGAAGGTGTTAGAAATATATAATATAAAGTCCATATCATGATAAAGAGAAAAGCTAGAAACAAACATCAGATTTGGAGGGTTAGGGAAAAGCAGTGTTGTCTGCACCTTTATTTTAGTAGCTTATTTGAATCAAACATTTTTTTGTTTTGTTTTGTTTAAAGCTACCTTTTTATTTAAAAGGACGCTACAACTAATCTAGANCTGAGCTCTGATTCTATTGCTTTGTTTTTGGTTTGATTGTTTGGGGGTTTTTGGTGACCAAACCACAGGTACTTTTAAGCATACCATGATTTTCAGAAGGTGGATACTTAGTATTTCTAAGAGGCCAGACACCTCTGTCACAAACACTTTACTCATATTTTCCACTTACTTATGATAATCTTGACCACTTATATAGGATACAAAACTTTGGCAATAGAACAATCATTCAGCACAGTGGCCACTTGAGAAAAAATATATCTTTGCAAACAAACAGATGATCTACAACACAAATCCCTCTGTTCACGCAGTCTGCTTTCAGTTGCGTCAGAAATTAGCATAGTATCATGGTTTGAAAAATGCTGTCAGCTGCTTAGTCTTTATGCTGACAGATGCAGAATTGGAGTCTGTGAAGGAAAGAACTTAATGCTTTGAAAAAGAAAAAAGTGCTTTCTTAGGTACCAGAAGAGACAAAAGAAGTAAACAGTCTGAACTTAATTCAAAGTTCGTTGACGTCAACAAATTTCTTTCCCTTGACTTCTGTAACTTCTGAACAAAGTCATTTGGGAAAAGGGCGATAAATGTATTGGCATTAGTGCTAATCTAACTTAAATACTATAGATTACATTATTGTCTGACATTCAAGTCATAATTACATAAATCTGCTCCATGTATTTGCTGTCAATTTTATGGATGTTTCATTCACTTAGAAAACAAACAAACACACAGTGTTCTGTTTGCTTTAGTATGCAAGAGATTTGAGAGTGCTTAAGAAGTTTATTTACATTCGTTGCTGCCTGTAAAGATGCCATTTGTGTGCAAACTCAGTGAGACATATGATAAAGCCAACTTTGGTTCTCAGGTGATAAAAAAGTATCATTCCTAAATCTGTTTCATAAGGTAATTTATTTAAATTTANAGGGAAGATAATTCCAATCAGACAGTTATAATGAGATAAGCCAGATGGATAGGTTCAAAACCAGTTTTGGCTTTAGGAAATTAAAAAGAAAAAAAAGAAGAAAATTAGGAAGGTGTTAGAAATATATAATATAAAGTCCATATCATGATAAAGAGAAAAGCTAGAAACAAACATCAGATTTGGAGGGTTAGGGAAAAGCAGTGTTGTCTGCACCTTTATTTTAGTAGCTTATTTGAATCAAACATTTTTTTGTTTTGTTTTGTTTAAAGCTACCTTTTTATTTAAAAGGAAGCTACAACTAATCTAGAAAACACAAATTCTCAATCAATCCAGGTTACTAAGAATTCAGTGTGCATTTAGATTCATCTGTTTCCTTTTCTGAGCTCTTAATATGACAATTCTGCCCTGTGATTAAAAAAACATGTTTTTTAAGGGGCAGGAGGAAGGGTAGAGAGAGGGAGATATACTGTGTTCTTTTCCTCTGACTCAAACAGAAAATACAGATAAATAATAAATACGATTTTTGTGATGTCTGAGAATTTTCTGTTCATAAGAGGTGTTTGCTATGGATGAGACATTGTGATTCTCATTATGCATCTTGAGATGTACAACAGGTTGAAGATCCTACTTAGCATCTCTGAGCATACCTTCTTCAAGACAAATCATAAAATTGTAGAAGCGGAATCCTTGAAACTGCAACTTGCTAGACTTTAGACCACTTCCCTTATTTTAAAACCAAAAACACTGAAGACAAAACATAAAGGCATGTAATATGAAAGTTCAGAAGAAACCTTCTTGATCCCAAAACTCATGTTTGCTCCCTAGCATTTTTGACTAAGGAGGTTCTGCAGTTGACAGCAGGTGACAGCAGTTCAGCTGAAGTTAAAGCTTCAGAAATCTTTCAAACAAACAAACAAATCTAAAGAGGTGTAGATAGACCTGAGATCTCCAGTTTCTGTGGCTTCATCTAACACCACCACCCCTCCCTCGGGTATAAGGGCCATCTGAAGGCAGAAAGGTGCCTGCATTTGAGCCTCCTCTTCTCAGCCAGGTGCAGCAATTTAGAGACTTGAACTAGGGAGTCTGTGTGCAGGAGGCAGCTTTTTAATGTCTGAATCCCATGGACAATTTAAACACTTTCTGTCTGATTTTCGTGAAATGTTGGGAGTGTGTTGATGAAAGAGAACTCTTTGTGTCCAGATTTGATCTAGGTGCCACCAGCTGTGCGCCACTGAACATTGTGGACTTCCTAAAACAAGCATGGATTTTGCAGAGAATATTTCTTTCTCCAATTTTTAAGGGAACATGAATGTTGAATCCTTCAGTTCTGCAGTATAGATTTTTAGAGTTGTTGTGGTTTGACACTGGCCCAGCGCCAGGCTCCCACGAGAGTCACTGGCTCACCCTCCCCTGCCACAGCTGGGCAGAGGAGAGAAAGAAAAAAAGTTAATGAAGGCTTCATGAGTTGAGATAAGGACAGGAAGGAAAAAAAAAAAACAAACACTTCAAGGGCAAAAACAGGCTTAACTTAAAGTTACAGAGTGAATTTATTGCTAACAGAATCAGAGGAGGATAATGCGAAATAAAATAAGCCCTTAAAACATCTTTTTCCCCCAGCCCCTCCCTCCTTCCCAGCGACAGCACAGGGAGACAGGGCGTGGGGGTTTCGTCAGTTCATCACTGAGATTTCCTTCCGCTGCTCCAGGAGAGGAGTCTTCCCTTGTGAGGTCGTGGGGTCCCTCCCAAGGGAGACAGTTCTCCATGAACGTGGGTCCACTCTCACGAGCAGCAGCCAAATCGCACCTGCTGGAGCATGAGCCCCTCCCACGGGCACACAGTCCTCCCAAAACTGCTGTGCCGTGGGTCTCTTCCCACGGGGTGCAGTCCTCCAAGGCCAGGCTGCTCCAGCCTGGAAGCAAGGGCCCTCTCTCCCCACCAGGTCTCCCACTGGATCACAGCCTCCTCCAGGCATCCACCTGCTCCGGTGTGGGCAGCTCCCCCACGGGCTGTGGGTGGATCTCTGCATACCCCGTGGACCCACGGGCTGCAGGGGCACAGCTGCTTCACCATGGTCTTCACCACGGCCTGCAGAGGAACCTCGGCTCTGGTGCACGGAGCAGCTCCTCCCCCTCCTTCTCCACTGATGTTGGTGTTGGCATGTTGTTTTCCCTCACATATTCTCACCTCCTCCTCTTCTCTGACTAGCAGCAAAAAACCCATGACTTTGTTTTGATTTTCTTCTTAAATATGTCATCACAGAGGTTTCACCAACCTCTCTCATTGGGTCAGCTCTGGCCAGCATCATGTCCATCTTTCAGAGCCATCAGAGATTGGCTCTGCTGGACATGGTGGAAACTTCCAGGAGCTACTCACAGAAACCCCCTCTGTGGCTCCCCAGCTACCAAAAACCAGGCCATGCAAAACCAATACAAGAGTTTTGTTCTTTTCCAATGGTAATGTGACTTGCCCTTTGGTTTCTTCTTTGCTATTTACAAGGAAGGGGTTTTTGCTATTTTTTATTCTGTCTTTTGGAATTGTACACACCTTGAGAAACCCTCTGTGTGCTTTGTGGGTTGTTGGGAGTTGTGTGTCTTTTTGCAGGGTATTGCCTGGGCAAATCTCCAACTTCCCAGAAATTGTTCTAGTAGATCTTGTAACAGAGCACAGACTTCTTCAATGCATTAATTGTTTGGCAGCATTTTTATTTCATATCTGGTCAAAAAGTTATACTGTAGAATGCTACTCAGAGCTTGACAATTGATCATTTCTTTCAGTATGTCATTTATAAATTCAAAAACTACAGCATGAATTTATCCTCTACTCTTGTAGTTCAGAAGCCTTTGGGATTAACCTTGAAAATTAAAAGTGAAAATGGACTTTTTCCCCATTTCCCCACTTTAACTTCACAAAAAGAAGAAATTTGTATAAAAAGATGTATATGAATATGGATTTATAAAGTGAACTCTATTAAACTTTGCTCCAAATTACCTGTGTGCAAGATTAAAAAAAAAAAAAAAAAACAACAGAAAAAAATACACTGATGAAATAATAATTTAGCTGTAGCTAAAGATTTATACTAAACACAGGATTATCCTCTATATTTTAATGCTTACAATAAACTTCTGCGGGAGAAAAAGGAAGTTTGCTAAGACATAATCACTTTATCAGTATGACTGATGTTTTAACAGTGTATGTAAATTTAGCTGGACAAAATTCAGGACCTAAGCATGGATATCATTACAAGTTAAATCTACTGAAAGAAGATCATCAGTAGTTGCTCATATTAGTTGCTATCTTCAGGTCTTGGGTTAATCTGCATGGGAATAGAAGTGAGCCTTAAAAATGTTAAACTACAGTGATTACAACTTCATCTCTAGCAGCAGTTGCAAGAGGCCTGTGCCCTCTGGATAGGCAAACAGTGTTAAACTGCTGATCAGGAGAAGCAAGTGTCAGTGACCCTCTCCAGCACAAATGTGTACACATGGTTTGTTTCTACCCCGACCAGCATCTACTGCACTAAGCTTAGGTCTGCAAGTTGCAAGCAGAAAAGATTTTGACAAATTGAACTTTGCTGACAAATTGATGGAAGAAGCAAAGACATCTCAGCTAGCTAGAATATTTCTACAAGACTCCTCTTACTGTTTTTAAAAATGTCCCTCATCCCTAATCTGTCACAGCACTAGCTCATCTCATCAAAAATTTCTCAGATGTCTATAAAAACCTGTGAAGTAACTTACACCACTAGAAGAAGTGGCCAAAGCTTGTTTTGCTG
Source organism: Machaerirhynchus nigripectus (assembly GCA_013397975.1). Lineage (NCBI taxonomy): Eukaryota > Metazoa > Chordata > Aves > Passeriformes > Dicruridae > Machaerirhynchus > Machaerirhynchus nigripectus. The sequence goes on from VZRQ01007203.1 coordinate 236,162, forward strand.
GTCATTATTTTTCTACTGTTTCAATATACGTTGCTGTCAGTTCATATCCTCACATTGTCTCATGTTTAAATTGAAAATTGTCTGGGACCTGGATCTTCCTTTTCGTGTAGGTGCATACAGTGTCTCGTACAAAGGGGTCTGTGAAACTCATCAGCAGTAGTGGAGATGCATCTCAGATGCAGGTACATGGAAAAGAACGATTGAAATAGGGAATTTATGTATAGCATAACCTTCTCAAGTATTTCCAGAAGAACTAAATATAAGATATTTATGTCATTAAACAGAGATTAGAGTTGTTACATATTTATGTCTCACTAGGAAAATCACTCTAATTGATTCAATCTTAACTCAGAGCTTGAACAAAATATAAATGAAAATCACAGAACTTCTCGTATGCTTATGAAAGCATAAGAAAAATGATACATTGGGATTAGCTGCTGCTTCAGTCTCAGAAATTTAAAAAATATAAGGATACTAGGGTGAGAACTGAAGTGAACAATGACCTCCATAGACTTAGAAACCCATGCTGTATGTGGTGGAAAGGAAAAAAAATGTATAATTACTGTGTAAAAAGAAAATTGATGTTAAATCAGTTGTCAAATTTTTACTTAATTATGACCATAGAAGATTCAGTTTATTAAAAAGCCATCTCAATTCTTGTTTACATGTATAGTGCAACTGAATTTGGTAGACTTGAATTATGACTTATAGCATTATAATATGATAATATTTTAGGGACTCTTAGGGGTCCAATTCCTGCAGCCATTTTGCATGAATACAGCTTAACCCTTCCATATGTAGTAAAAATTTCCACTAATAATGAGAAAAAAAAATACTGCTTATGCAATTCCAAAAATCAAAACTATCTATTTAGTTCTATGCAAAGCCATCTAGTGAAAAACTTGGCATTAAATAGTTCTGTCCTGTTGCTAACAATGTTATAAACTTGCTAAAATCTGTCAATATTGCAGAATTACAGAATTCTTAGGGTTGGAAGGGACCTCTGCAGACCATATAGTTCAATCCCCCATCCAACACAGGGTCACCTAAGGCAGGTAACATAGGAGCACATTCAGGTAGGTTGTGAATGTCTTCAGAGAGGGAGACTCCATGACCTCTGTGGCAAGCCTGTTCCAGTGCTCTGCCACCCTCAATGTAAGGAAATTTTTCCTCATGTTGAGGTGGAACTTGTGTTTTCTTGCTCCTCATCCTGCCTCTGGGCACCACCGAAAAGAGTCTGGCACCATCCCCTTGACAAATGCCTTTAAGATATTTATACACTTTAAGGTGATCACCTCTCAGTCTTCTCTTTTCCAGACTAAACAGGCTGAGCTCCTGCAGTGTCTCCTCTGAAGAGAGATGCTCTGGAATGCATGTGTGTCATTAATATACAAGCCAAAGACCTGAGCTATTTCACAGAATGGTTGAGGTTGGAGTGGTCCTTTGGAGATCATGTAATTCAATCTCCCTGATGAAGCATGGTCAGCAGGTTGCACAGGATCATGTCCAGGCAGGTTTTTGAATATCTCCAGAGAAGGGTAGTCAAAAACCTCCCTGGACAGCCTATTTCAGTATTCTGTCACCCACAAACTAAAGAAGTTTTTCTCATATTTAGATGGAACTTGCTGACTTTCATTTTGTGCCTGTTGTCCCTTTTCCTGTTGCTGGGTATCACTGAGCAGAGCCTGGCCCCATCCTCTTGCCCACTGCCCTTAAGGTATTTTTATACATTGATAAGATCCCCTCTCATTCTTCTCTACTCCACGCTAAACAACACCCTCAGCTGCATAAAAGGGATGCTCCAGTTCTCTAATAATCTTCACAGCCCTTCACTTGACCCACTCCAGCAGCTCCCTGTCCCTCTTGTCCTGAGGAGCCCAGAACTGGACATGGCTCTCCAGATGTGGCCTCACCAGGGCTGAGTAGAGGGGCAGGATCACCTGCCTCAACCTGCTGGCAATGCTCTTCCTAATGCACCCCAGGATACCACTGACTTTCTTGGCCACAAGGACACACTGCTGGTGCAAGGACAGCTTCTTGTCCAGCAGGATCCCCAGGTCATTTCCCACAGAGCTGATTTTCTGCAGGCCAAAGTTACCTCTCTTGAAGTCCAGGGTAAAGTCTACATCTGAGTGTTGTAAAGGAAAGAATTACTTAAGAGCTAAGTATATCAGTATGAAATGAACAAGACACCAATTTATAAGTGGAAACAGAAAAAAAATGAATAATTTTTGAAGAGTGCTTTATTATAACACCTGACATCTACCACTTCTGGCAAAGGATAAAAGGAACACCGGGAAAAAGACGTGCATATAAGAGCCTGGTGTTAAAGGCTGTATATAGAGTAGTGGCAGTGGATGCAGGGAGAAAAAAAAACAAGACCAAACCTTGTTTTAGAAAAAGACAGTGGGCATTTTTACAGATCTGTTTCTAATTCCTTGTGCAAAAATCTGCTGATAGTGTAAGAAACACTTTTTGCAAAATCATGCTGAAGGCTTCCCTATCAGTGTGAAATATCTGAAAAGGAATGGCAATATGCATTAAGGGAAAAAAGGCAATTTCAGTAAAAATTTTGGAAGGTGGAATTGGAAGCCTTTGGAGAGGATAACTGCTTAAATGATATAGCCTTTATGATGCAAATTACCTGATGTGAACACATATTTTGTCACTTGGGATTATTTTTAAGGTTATTTCAGTACAGGTTATCTGAGGGGAACAAACCTCCTGCTATACTTTAGATTTTTTGTTTGCAGTTGCTACCCTGATTGGGGACATAGAAAAGAATGTAAGGCAGAAATTTTTGAGATAAGTCTCAGAGTACGCTGTCACTGAAAATACCATTTCTGGAAAGTTCAATATATCTTTCTAAAATGACAAAGTTAAACAAATCTAGTTTGTTTCAAAATATTATTTTTTCACCAGTTCCAGGTTTGCCCTTTTATACTTCCTTGTCTCTCCATACTCTGGACACATTCTTGCAGCATGAAAACTCTGCTTTCTTAACATCCATTCCAAAATAATTAACTAAAATAGTATTTTTCATTAATATTATAAACTATATTTTAATTAAAAATTGGCATTCCCCTGCTGAAAGGATCACTAACCATGTGTATACATTGTATGTGCTTATTTATCATTTTGCAATGTTGTTATCAACTTCTGTACATGGGCAAACATTGTTTTGTGATCTATTTTTCTGGAGGATTTCTTGGCTCTTTGTAATTTCCTTCCTTTCCTCCAAGCTATGTACTTTTCAGAAGATGATCCATGTAATAGACTGCCTAAGAAAGTTCACTATTTGAAGACTTCCTTAGGAAAGTTCAGTGTTTGAAGATGTTCTTTTGTCCAAAATCAAGCCCAATAGATAAGATATTCACAAAATAGAAACAGTAATGAAAGATTCAATTATGATGTGTCAAAAGGTCAGAGCTAGTATGTTAATTTTTACAGGGTTTCTGCACATTTTATTGATGAGAAAATACCTAATAATTTTGTTTAATAAAATCATTAACATAAAGTATTTTATTCACCTGTTTGAGCTGAAAGTGAAGTCAAAATTCAGTGGAGTTAAAAAGATAAAAGAAATATTTCCTTTAGATCTTGAAACACTGGAAAAAAGAGATGTTTCCACAGAAGAATTTATTTTTTATAGCACTGTTTGTTTTGATGAAAAGATGATAATTTAATCATCTTTTAGTTATGCCTTTTTGTAAGCTTATTCAGTGAAAAAGCAATGTAAACAGCTGTTGCTAGCAGACACAGTGGTTTGCACAGCAGTTTGTGAACTCCGCTTCCGGATCTGGGAACTTCTGGGAGCCTCAGGGTGCGTGCTGGTGTTGCTGGGGTGCACTGGTACAGCTGCTACAGCGCTCCTAGAGGCTCCTAGACTTCCTGTTTCTGGTAGTGTCCATCAGATATTGCTGGTCAAAGGATACTTCACCCTTCTGTCCTCAGCTGACTCCTGAAGAGGCAGTGATAATCTCTGTTCAGCTGGTTCTAGAGAGACACCTGCACTGCCTGCCAGCCCGCAGCACAGCTCCCAGCAGTACCCAACAAAGGCATTAGTTTGTGCAGAAGCATGCACAGGGAAGGGGCAGAAGCTGCTCATTCCTCATACAAGTGGTGATGGACCACAGCAGTGTGCCATCCTAGGCCCAGAGAAGGTCTGGAGAGGGAATGCAGCTCTCAGGGCCTGTGCGGGCAGAGGGAGAGCTCAAAAAAGCAGAGGGAGTGTGATAGAGTCATAGAATTGTTTAGGCTGGAAAAGGCCTCTAACATCATTGGGTTCAACTGTTAACCTAACACTGCCTGGTCAGTCCACCAGTAAAGCAGGCAGGAAGAAGAGAAGGAAACTGGACTCTGGTAAAAAGATTAGCTCAGAAGCCTAGAGTGCTTTCATGGCATGAATGATAGTCTGGTGAACATTGGTGGATCAGAATCTAAGAAGAGATAAGTGAGGACAAGAGTGTGGGGGTAGATTGTTACAGCCTATTGGGTCAGGATAAAAATGTGGAAAACTTTCTTTAAATAGCTCTAGGACATCTTGGGATCACAGACATTGGTGCTCATTGAAGACTCAAGGCTCCCTGACATCAGCTAGAGGGGCTGTGTGATGACATGTGAAAAGGTAAGGAGATTTCTGGAGGGTTACAAGGATAACTTCATAATACAGACACTGGCTGGCACAATCACGGATTACACATATGGATCTATTCTTCACTGGGAAAGAGGTGCTGGGATATGGCAGTTCATGGCAGCCTGGGCTGTAGCAGCCATGGAACAGTGGATCTGAGGTGTTGCGTGACAAGTTTGTGCAATCTCTAGTCCTTAACACACTCAAGATTGGACTTGTTAAAGCCCTGAGATAACAGTCTGATCTGATCTCACAGCTGAAGTGCTTTGAGTGAGAAGTTTGGTCTAGGGGCCTTCTGACATCCATTTCAACTTGAACTATCCCTTGAAACCCCCAGTTACTATTCATCATCAGCTGAAGAGCCTGTTGAAAGAGGAAAGATGGAAGTTGGAGGCTGTATACAGACAGGGATTTCAGCAGTCTCTACAACAGAACTATTTCCTTTTCTGAGCCATGCGATTTAGTTTAGCCACCTGCAAAATTAACGTATTTTGGTGCTGATTTCCTTGTTTTCTTCTACTAACTTTGTTGTCCATTGAAGACAGTAGAGGAATTGAGAACAGAGAACTTTTTATGAGATTAAAACCACAGGTTCTCATCTTCTATCTGCAGAGGCCAGGTATCTGAAACTATTATTCAACACTACCCTGAATCTACCTGTAAGCCTCAGAGTTCTGAGTTAGGAAAATCTGAGGCTGTATGCTCTGTATGCTGATTCCATATGAAAAGGTCTATCTGTTTTAAGAATTTTTAAAAATATTTATGGGTTGCTTTCTCACAAACAGGCTCTTTCTGGCACTGTCAGTCTTCTTCCAGCACCAGGACATCATCATGAGCTCTTTATTTCATCTTCAGGTTATCCAGCACAAATGGCACAAATGCTGGCAAACCATGGGAAATAATTTTGTACAGAAAATCTACCAGCAGTATTAATGGCACCATGACCTGATTATACAGCAGTAAAGAAGGATAGCAGACTTTTTTTTCCTTTTTAGCCGACACAAGGTTCTACAGAAATTTTGAAAGAGAAGACACTGTGTAGATTTCTGACATAAGAGTAATGTATGACAAAATCATGTAAAGAATAATCAGAGATAATCTTGGTAAGTAATTATTTCCACTATATTTACACATGGACATGAAGAATGAAATAGCATCTGAAAGTAAGAAGTCATTTGTACCTTTTTGTACCAGAAACTTAACCTAGAGTTTCCTGTCTGTTTCATTATATTCATCTAGGAATTAAATTTGTCAGCCTCGAATCCAGATTAATATGTTTTATTGTTTCTCTTTTAGAAGTCTTTTAGGAAAATAGTCCTTTAGTTTTAAGTGTAAAACTACCAGTAATACAATGAAGACAGCTTAAGGCCTTTTGCTTGAATTCACTCAATTGGGAATTTTTAAATTTATCTTCATGTAAGAGATTGAGTTGAAAATTTCTTTTTGTCCTCTCTTATGTCTTGTCCATCATCAGTTTCTATGGAGATTTTTATGTGCAAATCATTTTTTGCTTGCAGCCATAAGTAACCTAGCAGAGAACAATGCTGAAACTGATTTTTTCTTTTCAAGTAGAGATTCAACACTAATACAAAGTATTAATGCTGATCTCATATGTGTGTATCAACAGATTGGCACCTCTGACTGTCACACAATCCAGGCAGATGGGAATTTGTTCTACTTTGACATTCCTAAGTTTGCTGTTAAAGCTGAGAAAACGAGCTTGGAAGTTTGGGAATCTATTGCTTTTTGAAATGCAATGGAAAAGCTTGTGATATCTAAACTGTTGAAGTAGAATACCACAGAAGCGTAGGGGAGAATATAAGGACTTTTATCTTAGAGTGGTTTCCATCATTCTAGGGTTTGAGTTTGTGTGAGCTTGAGGCTGCCTTCACCAAGCTCAATATTTCTAATTGTTTCCAAATTTCAGTACCTAGGTTATGGTGTGCCCTTCGGTAGTTGTCTCTCATGATGATCTCTTTGCATTTAAATGCTACAACTATGACCCTACATCATCCATTCCATGATAAGGAAATAGTAGGGTTAGTCATAAGACAGTAAGGAAGAGATGCAGGAAGTAGCAGTCAGATGCCCCAAGGTTTACAAGTGCAGCTTCCTATTTCTGCCAGTTTCAGATGAATGCTTTTGTGATTGGAAAAAAAGGAGGCAAAGCATCCACACAAAAATGCATTGACACTTTGTACATTCAACACCCTGCAGAGCTGGAGAGATTTTTTTAAGCTAACATAGGACAACTCAAAAAATTCAGTTGCTCAGGAGTAGCAGGAAAAATCCCCCAAAATATAGGAATGGGAAAGCTGAAAAATTATTTATGTTTTAAAATGCCAAGCTGAAAGAATTTGATATCACCTTGAAGTAACATGTTGTAGCATGCAAGGATCTTTAGGGGTAAAATGGGTTTTAAAAAATACTAAGGAAGAGACTAAAGCATGTAATTTAAGTGAGAAACAGAATAGCAGCAATTCCTTGGCTGAGCAACTTCTGTTTTACTCGAAGACTGCAAAGAAAGGTTCATGCTTGCTAACCAAGTCAGGGCTACTTTGTATCCCTGCTTTTCATCATTAGACAGGCTACCAGAAAACAAAGGCTAGGGATTGGTTTCAAGTGTATGAGGAACCAAGTCCTTTCATTCACTTGGCTTTTAAGGTAGTTTAAAGCATATTTTGGATTTGGGTTACTGTTTCATCTGCTGGTTTGCTCTATTATTACCAGACTTCGACTCTGATTCCTACATCCAGTGTTATACTGAGTTCCTTCTCTAGTGTAAACCATGTTCCGTTTTTCCTCAGTGTTGTACCAGTGTTACTCTACCACCAGCTTCAACTGGCATGAGTTGTAGGCAAGCCCTGATGTAAAACTAGCTCAGACCAGAAGAAAATTTTGGAGATGAATGACAAAAAAACAAGACCATAAAGGATGACTGTATTTTTTTTTTTTTAATAGCAGCTTTTGCAACCTTTTTTTAAAAGCAACCTATTTATTTTTAATAGCAACCTTTGCAGATATATATATAGATATATATATATGTGTGTGTGTGTATATATATATATATATACATATATATATATTTATATTTCCTTTAACTTTTATTTTCAGCACTTTAGCCACATTATATATTCTGGAATATAAGGCCCTATTTGTGGAAAGGGCCCACTTTTCAATAGAGCGTAGAGGGGGTTTTGATATGAACAAAACCAAGTATTTTTCACCAAGTTTCTTTGCTGAGAAATTAAACTAAGTTGAGGTCTTACTAAAGTAGTAAAAAGTTAACGTGTTTTCCTGTAAGGTTGTGCATATATGATAATTTTAAATGTTTCTAAATTCTTAGATTTAACAAATTAATGTACCTAACACCTTAAGACAAATTTAATATGAACTTTTAGTGACACAAAATTAAATGGTCACTCATATCAGCTCAAGGAAGTGAATTTTTACGTCATATTTCGATACTGTTAAATCATCATATAAAAGCAGAAGAAGCTGTGTGCATTTTTACCTCTGTCACAGATTCTGAAATCCACTCTTATGTAGTAATGATTTACACAGGATTTGTAGAAGTGTTAAAAAAATTTACAAAGAGGTTAAATAACAGAGCTATTGGCAAAGCACATTTGTGTGTATGTGTAATATTTGGTATAAATTATTCATGTAAACGATAATCTTTGTTTTCAGAGTAACTTCAAATGTATATTATAATTAGCTTGTATGTTTGTTTAAAACCAGCAATTGAATGGTATGCTGTAGAAAAATAGTGTAATTATAGAACAACCCATTAAATGTCACCAATTTTGCAATTTTACTATGCCAATGATATTTTTTTTTGAAAATAGAAGTAGAACACGACATATAATCTGCTGCAGATAAAAATACAGAGTCTAAGGTAAGTCTCCTGACAATACTGCCAAACAGGAAAAATGGATCCTCTCTAAGAAATGCTAGAGAAGTTAGTAAGTTTTAAATCAGATGTTAGTTGATATACACAGTGATCATTGAAAAAAAAAAGTAAAAGAAAAGCAACCTTTCTCTTTATTTAGTAAGTAAACAAAAGGAACAAACAAGCTATTCAACATATGCATAAAGTATTGTGCTGAGACATCTGGATTTTGTTTGGATATGTAATTGAATAAAGATTTCAAACATAAGTAAAGATCCTCTTTTATTTTCCATTATATTGAATGAGATATGACCAAATTATTCACTAAAACACATGACACTTTTATTCTCTTTTTTTCATAAGGACCTTATATTTTAATTAAATTTTCTGTCAGTTGAAATACTAAGAATATGGTGAACAAATGCCATCATCTGAGTTGTTTATTTCAGATGTTTCATTTTGAGTGATTGTCTTATATGTTTCTCATTTGAAAAGTATTGTGTTTATCTGGCTTACCTAATATGAAGTCCCCATTAAAAAAAAAAAAATTATGAAATGTAATAATGACTGAGGAGGAGGTCTCAATACATTACTTTTGTTTGGTCATGAGACAATGTGAAATACATTGTGTTGTCAGCAGCGTTTAACTTAAAACATCAATGTTTCTTCTTTAAACGATTAATCTCAAGTGAGATGTGATCATCAACAAGGTGGTATTCCAAATGCCACCAAAATTAGGCAACTTTAGCAAATACATTTGACATTGAATCTGAGAAAGGTCAAAAAAGATGCTTCTGGTCAGTTTCTGTGTTTTATTGGGAGGGTTCTTTAGATGCAGCAGCACGGATTATTGCAAAAGAAGGTCATGTAGCCCAAGGTCAATAATTTGCCATAGGGGCATATTTAACATAATCGCACCTGTCTTGCTCTTGATAAAAAAGAGTATTTTATTCTTTGGTGTACATAACTCTTTGATTAGAAAATACCAGTTTTCCTTTCTGTCAGAAAGAAAAAATACCAGTTTGGAAATTCAAACTCATTTATCTCAGTTCTTTCAAGAACTGGCCTCATTTCTCAGAAGAGGTTCACTTAAACTTTTGAGAGCTTATTGAAAATACAAGAAGCCAACTGCAAAAGCACCATACACTTTACATTTGATTTGTAACCTGAAGCTGCTTGCATGAAGGTCCCAAATTCAGAAAGCTGTCTGATGCACTGCCATCAGCGGGTAAGTGCAGAGGGGTAGTGCTGCAGTGCCACTGGAAGCTGTACAAAAGGACAGAGAGCTTAATTAAGATTCTTGAGTGAGCTTCTATATAGTTGCAATTTTTTTTGTTACCTAGAAGTTTAGCTAATATGGACCCAGTGAGTCTGGCCATGAACTGGAAGTACTGAGTTCTGTTCACATTTCTGGCAGAAACCTGCTCTGCTAGAGACCACTGAGTCTGCCTGTGTCCTTTGTCTTTGCTCACCTTTTTATGCTATAGACTTTTTTGTACATTTCCTAAGGCAATAGCATCTTGGTCTTCAAAAAGCTTCTTATTAACTAAAGAGCGTACAGTGACTGAACATTAAAATGTTAATCTTGCGGAGAAGTCCTAAGAATTCCCTGATCCAATGCCAAGTTGTCTACCTCACACTGAAGTGAGAGGAAAAATATATTTTACCTGGAGTATTATTTTCATGGCTAAGTACAAATTTAGACAGCTAGCACAAAATCCTTCCTCCTGATCATAGTAACTAACATTAAACATGAATTGGTAACAGCTTTTGCCTTGAAGTATTCAGAAAAAGTGAATATCATAGTTAATTTTAAGAAGACACTCAAACTATAAATTTCTGTGCTATTTTTTTGCCCCTGAGTGAAGAAGGAAAAACAAANATATAGAAAAATTTTCCCTTATTGCAAAACGCTTGAGGAAATCTATTAATTTTTAGGAAATAAAAAAGTCAGTGCTCACAATTGCACCTGCTGCTGAGGCGTGCATTTGCTAGTTTAGGGGAAAACCCTAAGTTTATTCAGTTTTGTATAGAATCTTGAAGTTGTTATTTACCCATTAAGTAGAGTATGGAGAAGAAAGTGAAGAAACGATGACATACAGTAATTTTAATCACCAGAATGTTTTCTCTTCAGCTTGAATTTATCAAAAGTGCCTTTCCTGTTCTAAAACTCCAATTTTAATTTACAAATTTGCTTCACAAATTGCACAGTATGGATTGAAATCCTCTTTCAGTGAACACATCTGTTAAATCTGTGAAACTGCATGAGCATGGTTTTAAGATAGTTTGGGTTAGATTTGACCTAGGAACTCACAATAAGTCTGCTTCCCCGGATGCTCTCATTCTCTCACCCCTGAATGACTGGTCTTACAATTTTCTACATCAACGAACCTTCTGGAGCATGGCTACTCCATAAGTTATTATTTAAGTATTTTTAATGATATGTACATTTTTTTATAGTCCCATTAGTCAGGTACATTTGAAATTGTGACTGAAAGTTTGCACACTTAGTGCTCTCTTAAAAAATACTAATTTAAGTTACGTAGACTTTTTGTTAAATGAAGTTACGACAATATATAAGATAGTTATTGGGGCCTAGTTGGGAGGTAAAAGCACATTACAGATTGCAAGATAAAGACTAGAAATCCCTTAATAAGAAATTGAGGATTCAAAGGAGAGGGAATTAACAAAATCATAAAATATTCAAATTTGGAATGGCACATTTTCATAAATGCTATGTGAAGAAAAGTCACCCATCCCTCCTACTTCTGAAGGTTGCTGCCTTAGACACCTACCCGGTGCCCTAGATCTTGCTCTTAGGAGATTAGGAAGTGTGAATGAGGCCCTTATGAATGTGTGTTTTACCAAGGTTTCTCTCCTTCTTATTACTACATTTCATAATCAATGAATCAAACTGCAAGTGGAAGACAAAGTTATCATCTTATGCTATCTGTTTTGTTGGTTTTGTCCTTTTTTTCTTCTGCAAAACAAACACACCAATAAAATTTTAAAAATTTTCACTCTTTTCTCATTATAAGATGTGGAAATAATATACATCTTCAGTTCATATAGTATTGTGTAACCTTGAGCAGGAATAATGAGGAAACTAACTTGAGAGTGATGCTGAAAAGTCGATAATATGCAGCCCTTGTATTCCAAGTATGTTTTAAACAGAGCAGGATAAATGCCAATTTGAAAACATCTGTCCCATTGAATTTAAAGTTAACAAAGTTAAGATGAAGGCATTTTCCACAAACAATGCATACTACATGTCTACAATGCAGCTAACACTCAAGTTAATGTCTGTCCTTTATTTGCAGTTGAAAGCATACAAAATATGGAGAAGAAGGTGGTTTGATGTATAATTTTCTTTCAATAACTGCCAGGGAATTATTCATAATCATATATATAGTAGTTATGAAGAGTTGGCTTTTTTCTTCAGTTTAGTTGACTTTTGAAGTGCAACTTAAAGCATTTGTGCTCAGACAGGCTCCCAGCTGAATATTTGATGTCTCTGTTAGCTAATACTGCCACCAATTCAAAGTGATGGTTTCTGAATTACTTTATTTGGGGAACAAGAGAAGGGGGAATGTGTTTTGTTTAATTGCATGTTTTGAATTCATAAGACATAACACGTTCTTTCATGAGGAATGTCAAATAGAAGTAGTTATTTCCTTAATTATGCTCCAAGGCCCTACATTTTTTCTCTTGGACAGCTTTCTAGAAAACTTCTGCCTTCTGGCTCCTGGAGTTCCCAGTATTCAGAGAGAATATGAGCATTGCTATATCCTTTGCTACCTCAGAGACTGCTGGTTTTGTCTCATTCTTCCGTAAAGCTGTGTGAGACTGGCATTCATAGTGTACACAAAGATCATAGTATAGACTTTAAAACAATGAAGTTTAATGCTAATTTATTTCTTTAATATGGGGTTTGTTGGTTAGGATATTTTTTTTACAATTTGGTTGCCAGGCCTGAAAATATCTTTTTCCATGGCAATGAGAGAAAGTCCCACATCTAGTCCTAAATCTAGGTTTTATCTTAGAAACTAAAACCACAGAAAATGGTGTATTCATAAACGCATTCACTTCATGTGGTTGCATTTGGCAACACTGAGGGATTTCTGGCCCCAAATTATCAGGCTTCCTGAATCCCATCTCATACATCTCATACACAGTGGGTGAGGATTGCTGGTGTGTACCCAGTGTCTGAGCAACATACCTATCTCTGAATAATATGTTTGGCATTGCTTACTCAGAGATAATGCTCAAGGTATTAAGAGAGGCTGAGATGCTCAGGGCCATGGTTTGAATTCTTGCAAGGAATAAAAATGACCTTTGTGTTGTTAAAGTACGTGAAAAAGGAAGGTGTGATATTTCTTAAGAACTGCTTACTCAGATAATCCTACATTTGCCTCACCCAGACTATCACCAAGTATATTGTATTTCAAGATCAGCTTCAGGTTCTTGGACATACCTGGGCACATCTCAGCTTGGTGAGGCATCTTTGCCCTCAGCAGTGTGCTTATGCTGTAATTGGGGGTGGAAAGGATCACCATTGCTGGTCTGCACTGGATGGAGGATCACACACTTCTTGCTACTACTCCAGCTTCTTCAGAGGACAAAGAGAAACTTGGGGAGGAAAGGGGAATCTGAATGAGAACCTGCGAGATTGCCTCTGATTACATCCTGCTTTCTGCCCTCCTAAGTGCCCATATTTGGAAACCTGGACAGGGAAGTTTTTCTGGTTTTGAGGTGTGAGAAGTTTTTGTTTCATATGCTTTTCTGCCATCCTCAGCTGGGTTTCTGTCATGTATGTAAAGCCAGCATAAATTTAAGAGCTGATAGTACGAATTGATTAGCGTAATTAAGTACAACTTCTAAAGTACTCTACAAACATCCCCTGACAAGTCATGTCTTTGCCATTTTCCTTTGTTAATAACAGAGATGCCCCTTGTTACCTAGATTGCATGCAAAGTTGACACTATGTTTTTAAACTGCTGCTGACCAAGCCAGCTTTACATCCTCTGTCATTGAGGCTTGTTTTGTACCCCACAGGGTTAAGCTCAGTGCTTTACTGACAATAGCACAGTGCAATGCACATAATCCTTTTTCAACCATCAGTCGACATTTAGTCAACAACTAAACGCTAAATGAAGCTTTTCATGACAAATGTATTTCTAGCTCATTATGGCAATAAAAGGCATAATATTCGTAACTCAGCCTATTAAAAAATTTACTCTGTGCAGCTTTGTGTGCATGAAATTTTAACTGGTACATTTCAGAGCATCAGAATTACTTACACAAAAAGATATGGATATGAGTTGACAGATGTGTCCATGAATGTTTAGGAATTCATGGTAACTGACTGAATGCTACTGTTTAATGACTTAAGGCCTTACTCTAGTGGAATATGCACATCATGTGTGCATAATTCCATCACAGGTATGGTAGAACACCCCTCCCTATGTGCAGTGGGTTCAGTTCGAAACCGGGTGGAAACATCAATTTAGTGTAGTGGGTTGGTTCTCCTCTTTTACTTTTTGTGAGGTAAGAATTAGGAGGAATGCAAAGCAGGCTCCAAACTTAAAGAATATGAAGAAGTTTATTACCAGAACTAAAAGAAAAAAGAATTAATAAGAGTCAAAACACACCTTCAGAACACTTCTCTTCCCCCCATCCTCCCCCCTCTTCCCAGTTACAACATAAAGGCACAAACTTGAGATTATTTTGGTCAGTTTATCACCTATATAATAGTCTTTCATCAGTTGACTTAGGGAGAGGAGTCTCTTTTGCCCATGCTATGGGGCTTCTCCACAAGAAGGAGTCTTCTTGTGGCTTCCATGTCACCGCACAACAGCCGCCCGGGGTGGTTTTCTGCTGGCATGTGAAAAGTCCCTTCCCTCGG
>VZRQ01007203.1:257389-288975 GCA_013397975.1 Machaerirhynchus nigripectus
AGGGAGGGGAGGGGAGAGCAGATCTATTCTCTGGATATATTAAGTCATGAAATATTCTGAATTGAATACACTACCAAAGCTGAAGTTAAGAACAATGACGTGAATGAGGAATGAAATATTTCCAAGATAAAGCTAGTTTAAACCAGCATGTCTTTCGAAATTAAAGCAAGTGATGGAAAATAAAAAAAAACCAAAAACTTCATGCAAAGCATGTTCCTTCTCTTCCAGAGAAAATCAAATTTATACTCTTTCCTGGTCTTCAGAAATGTGTCACTATTAGGTCTACAGATGATCAGGAATCGTGTGGTCATTACAAAATAACCTTTGACTCTCTGTTCATGTAGATGCTGTCAGTGAAATACAGGAAATATCTTTGCATCTGATGTGTTCTATTTGTAGAAGTTGACTTTTGCACAATTTTTAGAAGACTATTTGACTCACTTGATCTTCAATATCATCATCTTATTCAGTGTGCAAAAAAGATCCTGGTGACTATCTTACTAATTTTCCAGATTTTTTTTTTTTTTGAGTATAATGATTAAATGATTGTAAAAAGTAGTTTCAGGGGAGTCTTTGATAGACTTAACTAGTAGATTAAACTAGTACCTAACTGCCAAGTAGGTGTATCTTGCATCTTTTCCTTTCTTTTTTTTCTGAAATGGCTATGGAGGTGTCATTTCTGCAATGAGTATTTTCTATTAATTACATTTCTGTATTTATATCTGTACAGAATAGATTAACTTGGATTTAACTTGTTTTGTGCAAAAGGAGACCCAAGAAGAGACAGCATAACAAACTTTTTTTTCTCTTGTTCTTTTATATTTGAATCATACTATGAATTACCTTATAGTCAGAAAAAATTGAAAGGTAAAAAAAAGGTGAAAACTCCAGATGAACTTTGTAAACAAAAGAGAATAATGCATAGATTTTGCTTCATTTATTGGAATTTTTTGCTGCTTATAGTTTATTACATTCACACTGTTCCCATCTGCAGCACCAGCTTGCTTTTCTTCCCTTAGGACTGCAGGGTGTTTTAATAATAGGCCTTCAAGACCCCCATAGCAACAAGAAGTCTGATAAAATAAAGAGAAAAAGGAGCTGAAGTGATCCCTAGAGAAGGAAAACATATTTTCCACTTTTCATTTCCATTTCACAACAGAATGATGGGCTGAACTAATAAAAGCCCATTGGCATTCCAACAAACCTAAACAGAGTTTGCCTGTTGGGTAGCAATTATATGTGCCAAGTATTCACATACATAATTAAGTAGTGTTCTGTTTCTTTAAATAAACATAATCACACAGAAGCCAAAATAATCAAATGGTTTCCTTGTTATTTGAACGAGAGAATAATAAGAAAAGTTTTCCAGTAAAATTTTATTTCCCTGCCAGCTCTCATTGGTAAGCTCAGTTGACTTGCAGAAATTAATTCAGTTGACATGAGAAATCCTCAGATATTAATTTCTGAAACACATTGTTATCATTTGGCCAGAGGTGCAAAGCATGTCAGTCCCTACTAGCAGCCAATAACCTAATCCTGACCAACTCTTTGAGTTTGGTTCTAATCACTTTAAGTTTTGCTTGCCTTTCAGTACGTACATGTCAAATTGACAGAGGTGCTGTTGTGGATCAATAAGGAATGTCCTGCCTAACTATCTGCCAGCTGAACCAGTATTTTCAAACACTTTCCCTTTCCTGAGCAATGTTCCTTTGCCAGACAACCCTGTGTTGCTCTCTTAGGTTGCCTGCATGGTGCATTTTCCATGACAACGTGTGGGATGCACAGCAGAACCTGCGTGTCTCTAGCTGGACTGATCCTGGTGGTGAGCTACACTGCAACAGCCATCGTACAGCATCATCACTCCAGGCAGGGAGGGAAGACAGAAATCACTCTGTAAAATGTCCTGGCACACGTGAGAGCAAGCTTCGTATTTCCAAAAAATTAGCTAATAAACATTATGTATTTGTGCCATTAATGCTGTCATTTCAGGAAGGAGCTCTAAGATCACTGTATGACACAGGGAGGATTAGAGGCTTGTGGCTGAAAGCACACTGGGAAGAGTAAGAATGTCTCAGGCACTGTTATTAATTAGCTGTGCTAGAATGGCATCTCTGACTCCTGATCGTACAGGTTCAACGCCATGCCCTACGCTATTTGCATATTTGAATATCCTCTTTTCATCCTCCTTCAGGCTTATTACCCCAAATATTTATCAATTAAGGTAAAACCCTGAAAAACAGGATAGGTGAAAGAAATCTTTCTCCCACGTCAGTAATTCTGTATTCTAATTATTGCTTTTTTTTCCCTTTCTTTCTTTTTTTGTGCACAGAGGCAAACATGGGTTACCAGCACATACAGGAAGTGCTTTCTCAGGAAGCATTAGGAAAAGGTGGTTGGGTTTGGAAAACGTCTGCTTAGAATGTGACCAGTTAAAAGTGGTAGCTTGGATTCTAAATGGGTGATGATACATTTTCACACACACATTTATGGCCTTGGCTACCTATGCACAGGGATAATTTTATTTGTCAAATCTGGAAAGGACAGTACCTTAACTGAGACATGTTATCACCATAATCTGTGAAGAACTCCATGCTGGATAGGAAGAAGAGAGATACCAGATCTCTAAAAGTTTCATGCAGAAAGAAAGTGCATCTCATTAACATGAGTGAAGTCATACCACTGCAGAGGTGGTATGACTTCACTCATGTTAATGAGATGGGACTGGCTTGGAATTTAAAGAGCCACTCAGATGAACCCAAGGTAGCACAAGAAAATCCTATTAGTGAAATTTAAAAAAAAAATAATTTGATATCAGTGTTCCTGAGTGATTCCAGAGAGCTGTATGCTAGCTTCTAGCTTTCGAAGAAATCCTATAATTAAAAACTCTTCAAAAGCAGCTCTGGGCCATATTTTTAACTAAGGAATTATCATCAGACAAACTTTTTAATAAGCCATAATTGTTACTGAGTGTACCTTAAGAAGCTTTAGTGTGACTATATTTCAGAAAACGTGTTATTTGTGAGCTGTTTCACAATGATATTGCAATCTCAGAATGATTTTAAAGTTTTAATTAATCACCTGGGGTGTGTCACCAAGAGGATACAGTACTCTGTCTTCTCTTCCATTAAACAGGAAAGGGTAAAAACTAAAAATTCAAGATATTCAATCAGAAAGCTGCATGTCTGTGCAGATGTATTGTTATTATCCCCAAGGGCTTTGGTTTCTGTTCTGAAAATATTTTCAGGAAAGCAGAATTCCTGTAAATAAGTTTTTGTTAATAGAAACAACATTGAAATATACTTTTGAAAATAAAAGGTATTTTGTTCCTTTTTCTAATTTGATTTGAACAAGTGGTTTTATACACTGTTCATGCTCCTCGTGGAATTCTCTTCTAGTGGCCTCTAAATCCACAACATTCCCGAAAATTTATAATAATGTTAACCCAAAAGTATTGTATATACTTCTCCTTTCTGTTTTCTTCTTTAAAGACACAGCTTTTTAAAGTCCATTTTGATCAGGGGAGAGTCAGTGGATACTTTTTCAGAGATCAAAATTTGATTCAGATTTACTGTTTGCTTTTTTCTTTCACAGTTGAAAATACAATATAGATAACATGAAAAAGATGGAAAGGAACTTGATTGCTGTTTTTAAAGGATTCCTAATCTTTTCTCTCTGTGTGTGCGTGTGTGTGTGTGTGTGCGTGTGGCTGTGTGGCTGTGTGTGTGATTAGGGGTTGTGGGAAATAAAATTGCATGTTTAAAAAAACCCAACCAAACAAACATGTCTGTCAGCGTTGCATGACAGTCACATTAAACATGACTTGCCTGAGAGACTATAAAATCCTACAAGTACCTCAGTTTCCTGTTTTACATCAATTATATTGCTAGAACTTTTTTTCCCATGGATCCTTGTAGCTTCAACTTTTTCATTTGTAATTATTGTTTTCTTAAGTGCCAGGAGCCATTTCACCCAAGAACTCTGGCAAGAACACTGCTAACTCCATCAAGCAAGTAGTGACAGAGAATCTCTGTTGCATGGACCAACTTCATTAATCAGTGATATTAAGTTCATTATTATAATTTATTGGGATCACATGCTTGAAAGGGGACATAAAACTGAAATTCAGAAACACTACTCTAGATGCTTTCATTACAGGAGAGTGTTAATATTAGACCTTGGACAAATTCTAAGCCAGTTGATTACATTTTACCTATCTAGGAATTGTGGGAAATTTCATTAGATATATCAATTCTTAGAGCTCAACTGTTATGCTGTTCCTGCGGAACTTAAACACAGTTATTTGTAGAGCATTGAAAAACAAAGGATTAAGAAGCAACATTTTTCTGAAGAGGTCAAATTTGTCATGAAGACTTATGTTCCAGTTACAAATTAGTGAACAAAGCTGATACTTCAGCATTAAGCCTTGTAAAAGTTATTACATTTGGGATTCATTCCATATGAAACCTTTAAGAATTTCCACTGCTAGACCAGAGACTTAGTCTCTAGACCAGAGACTGGCAACTAAGCACAGGTAAAATGAACAGCCATTACAAGACAATTAATACCATTATTGTGATTCTTTCCTGTATTAATAAGGGACATATATATTGTTATTTTCATGTATCTCCTGTTCTTCAGTTTTTATTCCAAAGCAGAAATATTAATTATTATTACTAATTGAAATCCTAGTTTGCAGGTCTAGGAGATGCCAAGGGAAATCAAATAAAATTATCTAACCTAATGGATGATTACCTGAAGTGTCACTGCATCACAATTATGCACTATTATTATTGAAAAATACATGGTCCTGTAAAGGTGGGTTCAGAGGAGGGCCACAGATTTGGCTAGAGGGATGGAGCATTTCTGTGAGGAAAGGCTGAGAGAGTTGGAATTGTTCAGTCTGTAGGAGTCTCTGAGAAGATGCTATTGCAGCCCTTCAGTACTTAAAGGGAGATTTTAAGAAAGATGAGAACAAACTTTCTATCAGGATGTGTTGCAACAGTTTGAGGGATAATGGTTTTAAACACAAAGAGGACACAATTTAAATTCAATACAAGGAAGTTTGGAGGGTTTTTTTTACAATGAGGGTGGGATGAAATGTTATAACAGGTTGCACAGAGATGTCATAGATGTCCCATCCCTGGAAATATTCAAGGTCAAGTTGGATGGTATTCTGAGCAACCTGCTCTTGTCCCTGCTCATTGCAGGGGAGTTGGACTGGATGACCTTTAAAGGTCCTTTCCAACCCAGCTCATTCTGTGATTGTGGGATTCAATGCATAAGTACTCAGACTACAAGGTGGAGGGAGCCCTGTAACTTCCCAGACTTACACAAATTTAATGAGCAATTTAATAGGAATTTGTGGTTTTAATTTCTTTCTGTACACAAATCTGCATGTGAATACTGAAGTGGAATAAATGAAATGGAATAAATTAAGGAATAAATGATCCATTCAGTTTCTTGAATAGACCACTGGTTAGAGCACAAAGCTGTAAGTTAAGAGACTTTGCTGCTCTTTCCCTTTGTGTCATTTAATTGCTCATGAAAGACAGACTCCTCTATTTCAGTTTTCTCATTGTCACAGTCAGGCTAGTGAAATTGGCTTTCCTCTCAGACATGCTATGAAACTTTAAAATAGTGATTTGCACTGTAAAAAAGCCTCGGTGCAACTACAGGGTGTGACTTTAAGATGATTTAGGTTTATAATTGTGTACCCATATCGCTACTGCTTTGTCCTTACTCTGATTACTCTTTCCATGCTTTTGAGAATATATGAAGACGCTAACAATCTGCTGAGGTGTTATGACATTGCTTGTTGCTTCATTCTAAAGATTATCCTACTCTTACTTGGCTCTGTAATGTGTAGAGGGGACAAACACCTCATGCTGGCTGAGCTGGAGCATTTACACTGATATCCAGGAGGAGCATACAAAACCAGACAGCTGTTGCTAAAATATCTATCTGCTGTTGCAGTTGGCGCTTCTTCTGCTCTCGCTGCTCCCAATCTGTGGCCCCCAAGGTCTGAGTGACACTGGGTTTTCCTAAGCCAGGAAAATGGAGCCAATTTTTGTAATGAGAAAATTGAAGTGCTATTGCAGAGGATTAGTACCCTCCTGCTGCTTACTGCAGAATGATGGGACCTTGGTGAAGGAAACATCGGTACAATGACACAGTAACAGTAAATGCAGGAGCTTATGACTGCAAACAAAAACAATATTTTGGTATTTTGGCTAAGTGGCACCAGAACACTTTCAACATCTAATTAGATTACAGTTCAAATGTGCCCACATTGAATATGTGATGATATTAATCCAGCATCAGAAAATATTAGCAAAAGTCACCAGATGTTGCACTTTGACTGATTAAACATTTTTTTTTCTCCTTCCAAATAAAATGTCCTGCTGTCTTTGTGATTTTGCTGGCTGAAATACAACATGCTCCAATAACTCTTTATGTAAGAGCAGGGACCATAATCTGCAATTCCACTGTCTCAAGAGAGATGTATGTCCATCAGGCTAAAGAATCATATTATTTCTTGTTCTAGCTCTGTCACTCTTTCCCTCCAAATGTCTAAATAATCCACAGAATGTTGACCAGCTTCAGTAGTAAAAATTAAATTACTTCTTGTGATCTCTTTTCTCAAAAAGTACAGATCACACTTGATTCAGGAACTTTCTTGAAAGGACAGAGATTGAGAGTTAAATGCTTATTCCAGGAAATGGAAAATGTGACTTCTAGCACTTCATATCTTGGTGAAGTATTATAATTACAAAACTACTAAATACTGAGGGACATCTACTAGTACTGTATTCTGTTTTAGGTCTATTTTGAAATTTAAAAAAGGATCTTCCTTAATTTTATAAGGTAAGACCTAGTTTAATTTTATGGGAGGATCCAAAATGTTTCCAGTACAAGTAGGAGGCACTCCTCTGCAGCCCTGGTAAGTGTGCTTGAGATAAGGAAGGGATAGGATTAAATTCTTTCAGGTCACATCCCTGTCTGATGTGTTTCCTGTCTCCCACTTTATCCACCCTCTTTTTCCAGCATTTGGGATGTTGTACATCCCCACTCTGAAACCACTAATTCTTTGGTGACTCTCTGACAGAACCTCTGAATTCCACTGGAAACTCTTGAGCTCGATGTGGTCCAAAAACTTACTGGTGAGGTGCCTGAGTTTTAAGGCATAGATACATCTTCACCTACGTTAAAAGCTGTGCTGCTTTTGGCAGAGGTAGAGTTAACCATTACGTGTGATGGGGCCCTGCTGTCCTGGAGATCGGTAAACATCTGCCTGCCCACGTGGAAACAGTGAAATGATTCCATGTTTTGCTTTGCTTGTGTGTGTGGATTTTCTTTCCTTATTAAACTGTCTTTATCTCAACCCACGAGTTTTCTAGCATTTACCCTTCTGGTTCTCTCCTTGATCCTGCTGGTGTGGGAATGAGTAAGCAGCTGTGTGGGACTTGGCTGCTGGCTGGGGTTAAACCACGACAGTGCACAACTGCTGTAATCTCTGTCTTTAGCTGGTGGTTTAAACAGTGCTCTTGGAGCTCCTGTTCTTTTTTGCTGACAATAACAGCAGCCTTCAGTTACAGAACCCCACAGTCAGCAACCCAAATTTAAGTGGGGTTGAACATGGACCTTCAATGCTGTACAAGCTCTCTTAGGAAGTTTGTAGGTCAACTGGAACGCAGTCTCTTGTGTCACAACAGCATTCTGTTTTCTGGCAACTGATTCCATGTGCAAACTGTTCACAGCTCCTGAAGAAGAGTAGGAAAGAACATCAAAATGTGGAAATATGTTGCAGGGTAACAGTACTGCAGTCAAGGGTTCAGAAATACCCTCATAGTTTTGAGTGTCTGGCTTTGCCTGTACCTGCAGCATGCACATGTGATTTTTTGGCACAATACTGTGTGGGAAGCACATGCTGTTGTAGCAAGGTTTATTTAATGTGTAAATCCTTTTTAGCGGCCTTTCCCCTTATTCCCTTTACTCCCTGTTTAAGCTCTGACTATAACACCTTGGCTTCTTACAATGTTACTCAATCTGTCAAAATCCTATTTTCCCCCATGTTTGATATAGTTAAATGTGGAAAAAAAGAAAATCAGCCAGGCAAAGATGAGGAGTTAGCAGAGAAGAAGAACTATGCTAAATCCTCCCCAGTGATTGTCTAGGTTCTGGCAACATAAAGTTGTCCATTTCACATTACCAAGGTCTGTATACCCTTTGCCAGGTTTAAAAAAAATTGAAAAAAGTCTAGCAAGCATGCACCCGGGCAGAAAAAAAAGGCTTCCATGCCTGTCACATGGGTGGAAAGTGTTCCTGTGTTTTAAAGGATGTTAGAGGACAATTTGATAGAAAATCTAAATATATAGTTATATTTTGAAATATCAACTGCTAAGCATAGATTCCTTATCAGTAGAAAACTATCAAAGCCCAATTTTTACAGCCATTAACTTACAGTTTTATCTTTCAATCACATTTTCAGCATTAAAGGCATTTGTTTTGTAAATTATCTCTGGAATGATACTAAACCAGATGTCTAAGTTGTGTACAATACTTCCAAAATTTACAAAGCAATGAAATCCAACTCAGCTTCCTGCATTTTACACACTTGGGAATTTGAGTGTCCAATGAATGTTTGTCTACATGATGAAATGCTTTTAACTTGAAGTCGAGTAGGTGAAAAAATTTTCTCACAGTGAAGATTCGTTCAACATGAAAAATAAGTCAAACAACAGCCCAGTCTTGATATATCTACAAATATATTTCAGACTCTAGAAAAACTGGGATTGGGAAAAAGAAAACAACAAACAAACAGAAAGAGAAATTAAAAAGGTCTACGATAGTGCACGAAGGTAGAACTCTTTTGCTTTTTCTTACTCCACACACTTCTAATTTTATATTCATTTAGCAAAAGGACAGAGACTTTCCATCATTCTGCCTACTTACTCAACACGTGTTTCCCCTTTAACCTTTTCCTTCAGTAAGAACACTAGTAGTCTGTCATTTTCCATTTTAAGTACCATACTGATTTGTAATTTTCAATGTATTTATTACATCCTTTGCATTTTAGTTCCTTTTTCACAGTAAAAATCTTGACCCAATTAAAGACTGGAGACCAATCTTTTCCCTGCTCTTCTGTAACATTTTGAAAAACATGAATGGTTTTGTTTCAGTGCAGCACATATCCATGTTGGCACATGCACACGTTCATGTTTTGTTTAAAACACTGAATAAAACAATGTTAAACATTTTTATTCTAAAATAAAATGAAGAGAAGCCCAAGTTATTCTCATAATTAAAAAACTATTTATTTATATAAGCAAATTTCAAAACATTACATTATTAGAGCAAACTTGCTTCTGATGGGCATAAACTGAGATTATATCTTCCGAGGGTAGCATTTCATCACTTTATGGTAGGCACTTTTATTGTACTTAGCATTTTGAAAGTATCACATGTGACACAACTTTTGGACTATGTGCAGAAGCCTAAAAAAGTCTTGGCTTTATGTGTAAATTTTCAGATTTGCAACATCTATTTTTGGGTGTGGAGGTGGGGTGGGGTGTGCAAAGCACTCCATCTGCTCAAGTTATGTAATACTTTTTGTTTAACACCAATATTATTTCTTTCACACCATTAACTAACCAGCTTTCACTTCTTTATCTATCCTTTATTTTTTTCTCTCTTACTGTCAAAAACAGAGCATTAACATCTGCAAAGCAGAGATTAGAGTCATACATCATACTGATTTTTTTTCTTTTTTTGAATGCTGGTATTTCTTCAAAAATCTCTCCCTTGTGATACATTGCATGGAGAAACTGACAAGTCTGCAGGCAGCAAACAACCTTGAAGCACTTTCACTGCTGTTCAGAAATAATTAATGATAATGTCTCTACTCTCACCCTACATGTCCCACAGATACACATTTTTGCTCTCATACTGTGGAGACATGGAGTACTTGTTCTACAGAGATAATCATCCAGAAGGACATGAAGAATGTCAGTTTGGGTCTACTTCTTAAAACAGTACAGTACTGGTCATTTTATGGTTACCTTATTATTATGATTGAGATATATATTCCCATGGGTTTACTCCTGAACCAGAAAGAAACGTATCACTTGTGTTATATTAAAATAGTCATTATATAACTCTGACTTTTTCAGAAATAAGGAGCCTTAAAGGGTCATTAAATTGAAGAATAAGAGTCACATATAATATGGATCTGATAAAATGTTGTGATTTCTTTTCAAAGGGCCTGTGGACAAGAACTTTGAGGAGTTTTTTCAGTTACTGAATGTTGTCAACAAATGAGGTAATCAACCTACTCAACTACTGGCTGGCTCCAAAGTGAGTATGGCCACATTAAACACCATTTATTTGATAATAAGATTTTTTGGATGAAGTGAAAGTGGAAAAATGCCAAACAAAAGGCTAAAATAGAGAATGGTGTTAGGATGTGTGGCCATAAGGAGGGCTGGGAATGGGAGGAGACTTGGATCACCACCAGCACTGATTAAAAAAAAAGGGTTTCTGGATCATGGGAGAAAGAACAGACATGGCTGTCTGCTCTAAGTATTTGTTTTTATCCTACAGAACTATTAGACACAGCGTATGCTTCATCTCTAAGTAAAGTGTGTGAAACCAACATTCATTTGGAAGAGTTGGATATTGCTTTTTTAGCTGTCAAAAAATCTCCTGTGTGCCAAATGAATCCATTTAATTGGGAATTTGAGGCTGTGACTCCCTAAAATAAGAAGGTGAGAGATCAGCACTTGTTTTCTTTAAACTACCAAGTGAGGCAAAACAGTGGTGAAGTGAACAGGGTGCATTCATTCCTCACTAGACATCTACTTATCACCAGCTGCTTTAAATGAGTTTCATAGCTTATAATACTTGCACAAAATCCCTTGGTCATGTGTTATAAGAACTCCTAAAACTTGCACCTAACTGTAGTAGAACCTAACTGCCTGTCCAGTTTGCATGGACAGTATCTCCTAAGTGTAAACTAACCTTTCCCTCCTTTGTAGAGAGGAAACACTTCACAGTACTGTGTGGAAATCTTTGAAAAGATAAAGTGAAATATAAGTGCAAAGAACCATTATCAAGGAAAAGTGGATTAGGTACTCAATGAGACAGTCATAAGTTTTTGGTGATGATCCAGACCATGTCAATTCACAAGAGTAAATCACTTTGTATACTTTACTAATTTAGAATGAATGGCAGCTAGAAATGTCTAATGTACATTTGGAGCTGAAGGTCAAGTCATATATTATTGTAAAGGCATGTTCCTTGAGATTTGCAATGAAGTTTGATGTATGGCCTTGATGCTGTTTTAATATACCTGTTTCTATAATGACTACATGCGTTAATTTGCTTTATGAATGGAAGAAATATATTCCAAGTGGTTTTGATGTGCTAATACTTAATCCTGCTAAACTACCTTCATCCTTGGTCTGTATTAAATGTGTGAAGTTTTTAATCAGTGATGCCAAGAAATTCTTGGACGTAAAACTGGCAAGGTCCGATGCATAGAAAGGTGAAAGAGTACTTATCAGTGGATGATGCTATAAAAACCATACTTTTGTTGCCAGGTCTCTAATTAAATTACCTTTCATTGCCTTTTTTGGATTTATTTCTCTTCTTTAAAGCTTTATCTTGCCTCATAAGCAAGATTTAGGATGTAAGGGTAGTTGTCCTTCAACTGTTCTCCAGCTAAACATTTCCTACCATCACCAGCCTATTAAAGTTTGGAAAAATAGAATGGTGCTTAAACAGAACACAGAGTTGCCATGAAATAAAATGAATGACACAATAGAGTAGGATTTTCAAATTAACAGTTCCTAGAAGGTTAAATCCCCTCAAAAATAAGATTTTTGGACAGATACAGACTCTTGATATCTAAAGTATTACTTACTTACATGCATGTGCCCAAGTGTCACAAAAGACTAGTTCAAAATCTGCCTCACAGCTTAGTCTGCAGGGCAACCATACACATCATTACTTTAATATTTTTAATTCCCTAGGTATTTATAATTCTTATGGAGTGCATGTCCAGGTTGCTTGATCTGAGAAACAGAGTGTCTGACACAGCAGCTTGTATGTAATATACTTGTTATGTCTCTCTCCCAGCTGCAATATCTGTGAAGCTCAATCTGTTTTATGTTCACACTACATTTCATACAACTCATCAACCATCAGATTAAGAGGACATAGTTGCCATTATCATTTTCATTTAAAAAACGTGGGGTGGTATCAGTCATGCTTTTTATCAAAAGCCACTAAACAATTCCAGCTGTTTTCCACTGAGCAAGAAACTTTCATTCAAAAGCATTTATCATTGTATGAGGCTTCTGTTCCCTACATCCAACCTTCTGGGGCCTGCTGCATAAACTAGGTAAAATGCATATTCAGTGAAAATATGGAAAACTGGCAATATTCATTGATCTGGAGAGAAATAAGTAAGTTAGAGAACATTTGCCAAAAATTCGAGGGAGAACTTTCCTATTAAAATGTTAAGTCTTTTACACAGAACTGATGCACAGCAGCTGGAAATGTCTGATGGTGATGGTTCTTTAAAGAAAATATTGCCAGCATTATTGGAGGATGGTTTTAAATACTGCATAACTTACTAAGGAAAGCATTTTAAATTCTGTCAAATAAGTGAGTAATAGCTGAGAAGCAACAGGAAAATACTGAAACTTAGCATATTTTCTATTGGTTTGACAGAGAAGTCCATTTTACTTCACTTGTTTAAGCAGAATCCTGCACACCACAAGGGTTCTACCATGACTGATGTTTTAATAATGTGAAGGTGGCACCTAGTGTAGGCCATCCAGTGAGGGACACTAATATCTGCTTGGATCTGCTCTAATCACTGACTGCCACGTGGGAGGATGGCAGCATGGACAGCATTGTCAGTCTTGTGTAGTGTCAAGCCAAGAAGAAATTCAGAAATGTACCACATTCGTGGAAAGAACATTACTGAGGACAAAAGCAATGACAGGAAACATTTTGTCAACTCAGGCTGACCAGTCACAAACTAAAGAAAATGTTTTGGGTTCAAGCATCAGAAGAAGAAACATGTGCCATGCAAACGTGGATATTTCAAGACAGTAAGGTTCACCTTTTTCTCTGTTTTCTATAACCTCGTGGACAGATTTAGGGTTTGAACTGAACACTAAAGATCCGGTTTCTACACATAGTGTTACCATACTTTCTAGGGATCAGAAAGAGGGGTGTTTGCAACTTATTACAGGTGTGTTGTTGAGATATTTACTAAGATATTCCCATGTTGCCTTAATTGCTGCACTGTGCCAGCTTTTGGGTGTCATTAAACCATAAGACTGTTGAAGTAAAAATCAGTCCAGGAAATACTAATGCCTTAATTTAATTTTAAAAATATTACTTAATTTGGATCATTAGAGTTGCAAGCAATATTTTGTGCCATGCAAGCAAGAGCTACATGTGGACTAATTAATACTTTTGGGAATAGTCAGACTCATTTTAGAAGATTGAGAATTATGGTAAAGAAGTAAAATGCCTCTAAAAATTAAAGTAATTTCTTCTTTTGATATAAAATACACAAAGACCAGTGAGCATGACACTTCACAATAAAATACCATAATATAGTAAAGAATAGTCAACAACCATGAAACCTGGCTTATTAGCTTTAAAACATAAATTAATCTGTTGGAAAATTAGGAATGTATTATGGGACATATGAGGGATTGCAAAAACCCAGAAGTTCCAAACACAAATCTAAAACTATTCAGTCTGGTGTGTTCCTTGCCTCACTAAATCAGGGAAAATGAGTTTTATGAACAATCCACCAGATGGGAAAATGTTCAAATACCACAAAATGTTGATCAGATTTATTTGAAAAGCAAGCTGTAACCATATGCATATGCAAGGAAGCAAAATGGATTTTCAAATATGCAGTCACTGTTCTCAAGCTTGCAGCTATATGAATTTAATGCTGTATTGCTGTTTCTACTGTAGACTTTCTTGATTTCACTTACCTATTTGCCAGCTAGAATGATTAATATTGGTTCACTATTACAAGCAATCAAATTGGAAAGCATAAACCATCTTTCTGCTGGCTTTTTACCAGGCGGTACCACATATCTGATTTTTTTTTGACAAGAAGGGTCTCTGAGACATATTAATATTGCAGCATCCAAAATATTTGTGCACAAACAGACCACACAGATACCATGGCATTTTTACAACTCTGGGATTTCTTATTTATAAATCTTCTTAGATTACGATAATTTATATTTATTCTACTGCACTGACATCAGTTAATCTGTTGGAGTCAGAGGAGAGTATATAAATAGTTATGTCTGCTTGATAATGAGTACACTTTCTATTTTAGTTTTTTAGTATTTTATTTGTTCATAAGAATGGAAATCTAAACTAGAGATAAAAGGGATTTAAATATATGGTTCATTCCTATAGAAAAAAATCAAGTGATTCATTAAATTTTTGTTTCAGAGATACTTTTTTTTTGTATCAAGTCATGAGATACAATATAATTTTTTATTTAATTTATTCAATTTTTATTTTTATTTGTAATCTTTTTAATTGAAAATTTTCAGAAGTCAATGTTAATAATAGGTTAGATAATTAAGCAGTCCTTTTCATAATGTATTTTTAAATGGTAGAAGTTAGTGTTAATCAAAAAATCAAGTGATTTAAAAATATGTCCAATTAGAACCAAAGTTAGCAGCAACTGAGGAAAACCTGGATATCAAAAAACATTTGCACTCATGCCAGGAGTGCCATTTGAATTCTCTTACAGCTTTGTCTGCTCTCTTTGACTGAGAGAAGAAAGTTTGTATCAGGTCCAGTGAGTACAGAGTACAAAATCATTCTCCTCAACTGTTAGAATATTATATTTGTGTGTTTTAGAAGGTACTTATCGAGTTGCTCTTATTTTGTTGACAGCCATTGACAGTCCTTGTCAATGTTTTGGGTTTTTTTATTTTTACCTTTCAGGACATTCATTACACTTCTGGTAGTTTCCTACACCCATGACTTTCTTGAATCACAGTCGTATTTTTGCACTATGTTGAACTGGGTTTTTAAACAGCAGCAACCCCTCTCTGGTGGCTTGGAATAACACAATTCCTTCTGGTATGGGTCTTCCACGCGGGGTCTGTATTGGTTCTGTCCCAGATTGCAACGCTGACCTCATGCAGGGTCTTGACTCCTTCAGCAGCAAGCTCAGTCCTCAGGTGTGTTGGGGCTGTTGGCAACTCCTTCATGTTATGGGAGACAGGTGGTACCTGATCACGGTTCATGGTGAGTTCTCATCCACCTTCTACCAGCAGATGTTCAAGATATAACCCAATAACTAAATTCCTCTTCTAGCCTATTACTAGGGAAGTGGTTTTGATTAGTGATTTGAAGCAAACAGAAAGAAAAGAGAAACCTAAAAAAGACCAAGTAGAATTCTATGGGTTAATTTGGTTTTGTTTCCTCTTCCTCTTCTTCTTCCTCTTCCTCTTCCCCCTCCCCTTCCTCTTCCTCTTCCTCTCTTACTACTATCAATTTTTTAAATTTTTTAAATTTTATTTTTATTTCTTTTACTTCTATCATTCTCTTTAGAGGTAAGTTCACTGGAAAATAACTACTGTTAAATACTGTGCATCATCTAGCAGAGAGTGACATTTCAATTAGCTGGAATATTTTGGAAATGTCAAAATAAATTTTAAATACCACCAGGCTAGGTGGAAGAGATCCTGGTGTCTTATCCACTGGGCTTTGAACTGAAATTTTTAAATGGTGACTGGATGTTGGCATTATTCCTTTATAAGATGAAAAATGCATAGAGTTTAATCAACCCCAGAACCAAAAGAACAAGTTGAAGTAAAAGGTGTCAGGGATGTCACAGGTATCTCTATCATGTGCAAAAAAAAAAAACAAAACCAAAAACCAAAATCAGGTAATCTAGTAAAATGTGGGATATAACAAATTTTGCTTTGTCTTAAAAAAGATCAAGTGTTAACCAGAGATTTTGAAATAAATGGCTGTACTATGTGCCAAGATAGCATTCAGATAAATTTCTCATTTTCAGGCAGAAGACCTAATTATTCAAATATATCCCTCCCATGGCTGAGAAACCTCATCCCTCTCTCTCCTTCTTAAAATCCTCACCTTCACACAGGAGGGTTGCTGGGAGATGTTTTCCCCCTCTCTTCCAGCTACAGAAAGAAGAGTTGTTCCCAGTTCACTGTCCCCTCTCACTAGACCAGTGATCTACACCAGCATCCAGAAACTGACATCTGAAAAATGACAGAAACCTTGACATCTGAAATGAGACGATTTCTCTTTCTTGGCCCATGCTGGCAGTCTTGCCAAGGAACTCTACAGCAAGAATTGACCAATTCTGCACATTTTCACTAATTCTCAGCACTCTCTGTGCAGTCCTTGCTGCAATTCCCATTCTGTTGATGAATATAACCAAACTCTCCATTCACTTTTAAGGAGAATTTTCTTTACAGAACAACAAAAACTCCGCTGTAAAACTAGAAGAGGTTCAAGGTGATTAACTTCCTTGTGTAGTCTCAGCTGGTTTTGGATGTATTCTGCTGAGTTAACACAGAGTACCTGAGGTTCTTGGGAAATCTTTGCTTTACTCGGTGACAGTTTCTCACTGAGCGTTCACAACTAAGAGGTGTTGCTTTGCTGTTTTGCTCAGAATCTGCTAAGAGAGTTGACTTCTAAAAGTACAGTTTATTTTAAAAGAAACAGGTAAATCATGGGTGCAATTACACACACTTGGACTTTCAGAGCAGAGATAGGTGATTTACCCTGCCATTACAAACTCTTAGAATTTTTTCCCAAGGATTAACATAGAATCACTTAATTGTTAAAGTTGGACAAGACCTCCAAGATCATTGAATTCAATGTTTGATCAAACACCACCATACCAACTAAACCACAGCTCTAAGTGCCACATCCAGTTGTTTCTTTACCACTTCCGGGGATATTAATGTCTTTTCTGTGAATTTCAAAGCTCCTAAATAATATTTGCAAGAGGAAGTATTCTTTAGAATGAATTTTAAGTTAGAATATGTTGATCAGGAAGAAATGGGTGAAAAGTCTGCCTTGAAGTTTCAAATTCTGAGGGGGAAAAATGCCTTTCCCTCTTCACATTTTTGATGTCTTTTCTTTAAAACATTTTTTAAAATATCTCAGAATATCAACTATATTCCCTCTAAAAAAAAAAAAAGGAAGAAAAAGAAAAAAATGGTTTTAACCTCAGACACATAAATCCAAATGCGTCTTTTTCTGTGGAGTTAGTTAAATATTTCAGTGTCATGATGCATGAACTAATTTATCCAGCAAAACCATGCTGATAGTTTATACCCATGGACACAATGCAGAGGGATGATAGTGAAAGCTTTAAAGGCAAATTATTACAAAGTGGGAAGACCAGCAGTGGTAGCGAGTGTTTTTTGTTTTTTTTAATTATAGTGGGCAGGAGTAATTTTAATGTATCTCTGAAATATTTTCATTCCCCACCAGATTAAAACCAGATTTCCATATGGTTACCTGCTTGGCTTCTAGGGTCCATACAAGAACCTCTTCGGTTTTAAGGAGGTCAAAAATACTGAGATAATTGTATAATACGAGCCCCTGAGAATGGCGTCAGTGTCTCTTATTTAGTTTCTCCAGTCTGATTCTATTTTACATTAGGCACTCAGGGCATAGCGCAGAAAGCCAATTTGTTACAGCATATGTGAAACAGAAGAAGGGAAAATTGTGAGAAGCCAGAACTCCAGATTATGCTCTGACTGCTTTTTCTGTCACCATTAAATAAAGAAGAGTGACATACTGTCATTCTCCAGGTAGAAATGAATACAGCTTGTGACATGGGCTTATTGCTATCGAGGAGTATGTGAAACCTTGATGGGATTTTTTGGAAGGACACAGGCTCATGATGCTCTGGTCATACTGCCAGAAGCCAGAGATATTGAGACACTTTTCTTTTTTTTTTTTTTTAATTTTTTTTTTTTTTTTTAATTTTTCCTGTAAGGTCAATCCTCTTGTGATTACTCTTCCATCTGGTCGTACGTCTGCCTCATTCCCTGGCTCTGCACTAAGTCAGCTGTTGGCAACTCTAATGTGACAAAAACCCCCTTAAGTCATCAAAGTCCCAAACTTGCCTTCTGGAACACATGAAAAAGCAGAGATTTGTGGCAACACCAGCTTCTGTTTTCCAAAGAGGAAAGTAGGCTGACAACAAAGCTCATTCATATACGCCTTTAAAGGTTTGGATATTCTTTGCCTTATTAAGTAATCACCATTTCAAGCCTCTGAAGTCCCAACTGAAAGACTGATTAGATATTAACCTGACTGCACTGTTTGCTCTAATTTAGATTTATGACTATGTCAGTTTAAGGAATTAATCTCTCATATCAGACACAGAAGTATTCGTTTCGCTGTTCCTATGGAATACAATGTTTCATTCACTGGCAGAATTCCCAGACCTTCAATATGATGGGAATAAATTATGTACGTTTACATGGCACATTTGTGAATTCTTAATTAGGGAATGGTAACCATGCTCTGAAAAGATGCATTTTATGGAGGGGAAAAAAGAATAAATCCATTAGCACCTGTAAATGCAACATTCAGCAGGGTTGATGGATTTGTGCTTACTGCTAATTTTCTTCTGTTGTGTTAGAAAACCCTTTAACCTTTGAGCATTGATTAGGAGCAAAGAGTGAATAAGTTCTAGTTGCTTTAGAAGTAAACTTTTCATTTTGAAAATATTACTGCAGCTTATCTAAACTTGTTAAAGCAAAAAACCAAACCCACAAACAAACAAACAAAAACAACAACAAAAAAAGCAATATAATATAACACTGTTCCAGTCAAAGGTAAGGTTAAATATTTTTACCCTCTTACAATTCCTGTTATACTACACAGAAAATTAATTTACTGAACTTGTCTTATAGCTCTCATGAGTGTTATTTCTGATGTTTCAAAGAGAGAAGAAAAATAATTCACCCTACTCTTCTACAGAGTGCTACAGAGCACCACCTAATTATCCTTAAAGTTTTGTTATATTTACCACCATCAAAAGAAAAATGTTCTTCACAGTTGAAGCTCAGTGAAAGAATCTGAACTTAAGTATGGGAGAATTTAAATAGCTATTAACAGTTGTAATTTTAATGCATCTTAGCTGGTGCATATTTGACAGAAATTTCGGCAGTAGATGTTTTTGCATTCATGTGTATATATGCTTTTATAATATAAAAAAGATATAAAAGAACATAAAAAGAAGACTGAAATATAAAAGAAGAATTGACATTTACTATCAGGATACTGCCAAAAAAGGCATTTACCTAGTCACTATATGCTGAAAAAATGGGACAAAAAGGCTACTATCTTTTAAAGGGCCTTATCACTGTCACCTTCTTGCCCCTTTTCACAGTCAGCCCAAGCTGGATCATGACTAAATCTGAGAACTTGAGGACCTCAAGTAAAATCTGGGTTGGGATTTGCCATGCAGGTCCATGAACGGATGAGATGTCCTCTACATCTTTAGGTGTGAGTGGAAAGTTGTACACGGTGTAGCAAGCTGTAACCTGTACCTCATCATAAGAGTTACTGCCATTTGATTGTGCAGCAGCTGCATGTCACCTTTAGGACAGAGTCACAAGGGAAGATAGGGATAGGTCCATCCCTATCAGAGATCAATCCCTCGATCCCCAAGGCAAGAACCAAACCTGGAATAGATACCCTTCAGCCCAGACACAAGCATCAAGACTTAGATTGCTTTAGAAGACTCTTCCCAGCTCCTTCCTGCCATAACTCCAAGACTCTCCAACTCAGCCCTGGCCATACAGCTTGGCTGAGCCACAGGCCAAGGTACCCACTCTCTCCAGAGATAAATTATTCCTCGGAAGATAACCTAAATATCAGTCCTGACTGGCCTGGGAAAATGTTTCCCAGACCCCCGTGACAACAGCTCTAAAATGTTATTTCTCTCAGCCTTAATTCAAATATTACTCAAAATCAAGGAACTCATCTCTTCACCCTGAGAAATCCTCAGCACAGAGAATTTTTATACCCCTTTATTTCCCTTGAGAGTCCATTTACAGCTCTACTCCAGTTTTGCCCTGGGCTTTCTTTGTCTCTCAAATCTAATTCTAGTCAAATCCATGTACAGAGGATGATTTAGGTGTTAAAATTTGAAAAAACAGATAAAGCGGTCACTAACTCATAGAGGACTTTCTAACTGTTCTCTTTCCCTTTCCATCCTCATTCTATGTAACAGCACATTTTGGTTTTTTTTGTGCAACACTGAGATTATTCAGTGAAAACCCACTGCAGGCTTCTCTGCAGGCCACAAATAAACCACAAATAAACAGTTTGTCTAAGTTTTTGATGAAAAATGTATGTACATGGAAATATGCTATTGTTGCACTGCACTCTACTGCTAATGTAGGTCATTGTATGTCTTTATTAAGATGGAACAAAAAGAAAGTATTTTCAAAATGTAAATGGTGGTGATGAAGCCCACTGTCCCCAAGGTAAAAGAAAGCTTTGTTGCTTGTTATTTCAAACAATAAATGTGCTGGACTGTTGCTTATTTGGGAAACTGAAAAGTCTGATGTGTAGAGAAAATATTTACAGCAGTGCATGCAAAAATTTGTTCTGCCTTTTAAAGTTAATTTCACACTTTAGGATCCCAGCTATTATCCTAATATTAATGGGGTAAAGGTGACTGACCAGGAAAGCACAGGGAGATAAATATGTGCAATTCAATACTATTCATGCAAATTATAGGGAAATTAAAAAACACCAAGAAATGGTTGAGGTGCTTTAAGGACAGACAAATGAAAAATTACTAAGAAAAAATGCATTTAAAGCTTTGCAAAATGGTGATTTAGACTGATATAAGTGTTTGTGTATTAGGAAGGTGTAAATATCAAATGAAAGCATGGATTTGCGTTAAGAATCACAGAAGAGCATAATTAAGTGCAGAATAAAAGTGATGTAAGGGAAGAATGAAGTGATGGAACAGAAGTAAAATTTGGCTAAACATTCAAAGAAAAACTATAAAGCGCAGTGCTCTAAAAGATGCAGTGAAACGTGTTCAAAATGAAACTTTGGAATAAGAGGCAAGATTGGAAGTTAAATTGTAGGGAACTCTCTTCTGTAGCAGAGGGCTGGGCTAAACTAAGATTACTGCTCTTCAAGAGTTTTTGAACTAACATCTATTTTAGGAAATCAAAAGTAAAATTAAAACAAGGAATTAAAGAGAAATGGTAGAGAGAATGAAAAGGACAAGGCAATAATCATTTGCAAACCCGTATGTGTTCAACAAAGTGGCATGTAGCAGAAAATGCACAGAAAACAAGAAAAGCTTTCAGCTCTACTGATGAAATAGATAATACACACTGCATTAAAACACAAGTTTAATTTATTGGAGCAGTTATAGTGGACAGGATAAATGTATGCTTGACTTGCTGTTGGCTCTGCACTGAGATGTTTCAGCTTGCACAGGGCTTAGTTCATACAATGCCACAACCTCTGCCAGAGATGCTGTCACTTGGAAAACATAAAACCTATTTCCTCCCCTTCCAACCTATCCATGTAATTATCAATCCCTAAAATAAAGATACACCTTCTCAAACCTGGGACATTTGCACAAACAAATGGCCACTGGCTCACCTTTTAGACATGCTAACAACTTACTGTTGTGTCCTTTTCTTCCCCATCCCAAATAGTTTATTTAAAAAACATTATAAAATTCTCTTTCTTATGTTTTGAATTTCAGCTAAAGGGCACGAGAGTGAACACTACTTAGCAAATATCTAGATGGAAGTTTGCAAATGTAGCCAAGCTAAGAAGTTACATCTCTGAAAATACTACACCAGTGTATCAGAACACATCAGGATGGTATTTATGAACTTACTGACTTGTGCAGTAAGTACCAGAAAACAAAACAAAACAATAACATTCTTAATATGACTGCTTCAATCCTATTTTTTTTTCTGTTTTTTAGAAGTATAGTAAATATTTGAAGAATGAAGAACTGGATAAAATGTTTTCCTTTTGGAAATTCTGGCTCATGTGTGCCAAACTTTCAGAGACATTTATTTATCTTTGTTTTGGGTCACAGAGCTTTACTGTGGCTGCTGCTTCTACAAACAGAAGTGGGGCAGAGTTGGGAACTGCAATGCCACAAGTGACCTTCTGCTGGGTGCCCTCAGCACAATGTACACTCATGGATGAGTGAGGTCTCACAGCTTATAAATCTCTGTTCTTTGTGCATGCACCGCAAGTCCAGTGGTTTGGACATTTTGTGTGATGCTGTAGGTAAGAACTGTCCCAGTTTTGAGGAGCTGCCTGTGTCTGTTGGGGTTCTTCCAAGCTGTGAACTAGGTCACGGATCCTGTGGGACCACTGTGTAAGGTAACACTGGTCAGAAACCAAGATATGGTGGAGACAGTGAAAAATGGTCTAATGCTTTAAAAACCCAAAAAACACATGCACAAAGAATTTGCCTCAGTAATTCTGACACCAAGCTCTGTGAAAACAACTGGGCTAAGCAATCTTCTGATTCTCCTGCATGCTAAAATATTGTGATTAATTTCTAGGACATGTTCAATTATTCGTCACTGATGTGAACTCCAATTTTAAAAGTGATTAATCACTGAGAAACAAAGTCATACTGACTTTGAATTAAACTTGAAAAATAATTTAGGTAATCTTGAAAAATTGACAAAAGTTACGCAATAATTTAACATCAGGTATTCATTATTGTTTTTCTTTATGTGTTATTGTATTTATTGATGCTTTAATGTTTGTGAGTTTTACTACACCTTGGAACTTTGTTCCTATTGTACAATGTCAATAACACAATTATTAAAGATGTAAAAGTAAACATGCCAAATTTTAGTAGTCCTGGACTTTTATGAAATATAAAATGAATTTTAAAATTATTAGAAAGATGTAGCTCGGTTTTTCTGAACTAAACTATCCTCTTTACTATCTAAGGAATAAAGTTTATGTAAGATGTGTTCTACTGCTGTTGCTGCATATCTTTCTATATTATACCTATCACCCAAGCTGGTACGGATTCAACAGTACAAAGCAGCAATCTCAGTGTTAAATCATAGAATCATAGAATGGCTTGGGTTTAAAGGGACTTTAAAGACCATCTAGTTCCAACCTCCCTGGCACAGGCAGGGACACCTTCCACTTGACCAGGTTGCCCTATCCAAAATGGCCTTGAACATTTCCAGGGATGGGCCAGCAACAATTTCTCTGGGCAGTCAGTTCCAGAGCCTCACCCACCCTCACAGCAAAAACTTTCTTCCTGATATGTGAACTAAACCCGCTCTGTTTAAATCTATCACCTCTTGTCCTGTCACTACATGCCTTTGTAAAAAGTCCCTCTCTGGCTTTCTTGTAGGCTTTTTTCAGGTACGGGGAGGCTGCTATAACATCTCCCTGGACTATTCCCTTCTTCTGGTTGAACAACCCCAGCTCTCTCAGCATGTCTACACAGGAGAGGTGGTCCTGCCATCTGCTAATCTTCATGGCCCTCCTCTGGACTTGCTCTGCATGATGCTATTGATTGTGAAACCTGTTGCAGATGAAATTATCTTTAACAAGTGGTATTTACTATTTCAAGTCTAGCACTTTATTGAATGATACAAAAACACATTCTTCATTTTTCTATGTCATTCTTGCTTTGGTTCATAAAATAATCAAATTCGCTTTCCCTTGAACTCTGCAAAATTATATAACCAATCCCAAGGGGGCCTGAATAACTCTGTGCATGGAAAAGTCTTACATAATTGAAGAGAAGTAAGCATAACTGAAGGTATAAAAATTCCTTCCTTATGTATAGAATGAAAAAATTAATGAGGTCTTTGTTACAAATGTTTTAAGCTTGGTATCAATCGAAAGATATAATAAGCTCCTATCCAAAAGTTTTCAAAAGTTTTTCTACAACCCTTTCAGGTTCTCTTTTTTAAAAACATAAAAATTAAAATGTTGAAGCTCCTGACTGATGAATTCATGACTATTTAGTGCATGACTGAAGTTCATTACTATTTTGTGCATGATTTTAATTATAATTTAATGACTTAGCATTCATTCTCCATATCTTTTTGTGGCAGAAGATTTCCCAGGTAGAAATGTGAAACCTCAGATGATGGGATACCTCAAGTGTCTTCAAAGATATCTGGAAAAACTCGGCATACTTTAGTGTTTGTTGCATTCCAGGACTCAGAACTTTGTATCCCTGCAGCATTCATTAGGAATGGGCAGGCTCATTTCATTGATTGCACTGTGAGAAGGCTGTTCAGATTCAGATGGAGCAGAAAGGTTAGTGGAATATCTGTTAAATGCTTCAGTGATCTGTGGCAAATCTTCAGTCATGCTCTTATCACAGCTGATGAATTTAATTTTTAAAAGGTGCTAAAACTGAGTACATCCTTCTGCTTTTCAAGACTGTAGAAGCAATTGAATATATACAAAATGGTAATTTAGACATTAGCAATCTCCTTGCTTTTATATGGAAAATATCATCATATAGAATCATCCAGGGAAGAATTCTCTGATTGCCCTACCAAAAACTTTATGGTCAAGATATTTTTCTTTGGTTTTAATGGATGAAAATCTGCCAATAAATGTTTCTGTGTATATTCTGGGTTGTGGCAGACAAGTCAGATTCTATAAGTGGGTTTCATAAAATGACAAATTCACACATGAAAATAAGTCACCAGCTGTGAACCTATGTACAGGGATGCCTGGTCATTTTTACTTAAATATCTGAGCTATAGTTTAAAATTATCTTTTCCCTATATAATAGCATTATTATTTTCACTGGATTTCAGGAAACACATCTTTGTTTTCCATTATCAGCTTTACTCATTTTTACCCCTATGCAGCACTTTTGCTCTACAACTTCTGGTTCCAAGAAGAAAAACTTTAGGAATGCTTCCTTTGGTTTGTCAGAAATTACATATTAAAAAAATGAACCAAAAAGTGGTAAGTAACTATATTATTTTAGCTTATTTAACTAACACTGAACCCATTTTATACACTATAGTTGCTGCCTGCCAGAGGTCATTGTCTGTCTACTGCCTTCAGTCAGACTTGGGATGAGTCATACCTTCAAACTGAGAACTGGGCAAGAAATTGGCTTTCTGATTAGTTAGCAGTTAACATATCATATAAAGGGGATTATTTAAAAATAATTTTAAGTTGTATGCCAACAAAATGCACTAAGCATTTATATAATTTACCTTTTAAGGTTGTAATGGTTTGATGAAATATGCAATAGTTTGGTTGTCACATTTTAATTAAAAGATAAGTCAATACAATGACTGACTGGCTATACAAGAAAAAAAGATTTTCTAGTATACTGAATTGAGACAACTCATTTTTGAGATTCATTTTTATTTGATTGAGTTATCAACATGAACAAAACATTACATGTAAACAAATTTATAAAAATCAGTAATTGTTTGAAAGGACTATACCTGGCAGATTTGCCTGCATTTATTAAATATTTTTACACCGGTCTAGTTCTGGCTGTAACTTTCATCCCCAAGGGAATGAATTTTCAAAATCCCTTAAATATCCAACTGGAATATGTGTTCTAAAGTGGATTTGCATATAGTAGTGAGGATAGAGTTTAAGTACAATGTAAATCACAAAAATATTTCACTATTCCCATTGCACCTCTGAAAGGAAATTCGCAGAATATTTTGAGCTTTGTGAAGTGTTTTGTGTTTGTTTAAACGCCAGTGGTAAGTAGGTGATTACAGCAGGATTCCTAGTTTTAAGGTCATCTCAAAGTGTTATGTATAATTACAAAAGATAGAAAAATCTATAGAGCTTCTGCATGATTAATCTAAATCAATGAAAGAGCACTTATCTTTAGCATCCTACCAACAAAGTGGAGGTTTCCAGCTTCCCAAAGATTTGAGCCCTCCTCTGGAACCAGTGGGACCAAACATCAAAGGGAGGTTTGGAGCTGATATATAGCACCTTTAAGATCTATTAGTATCAATGAAACTA
This sequence comes from Machaerirhynchus nigripectus, assembly GCA_013397975.1. Lineage (NCBI taxonomy): Eukaryota > Metazoa > Chordata > Aves > Passeriformes > Dicruridae > Machaerirhynchus > Machaerirhynchus nigripectus. The sequence continues at coordinate 283,457 of VZRQ01007203.1, forward strand.
AGGCAAATACCAAAAAAACTAGTGACATCCCTGGCCTGCTTAAAGAAATGCATCTAATTTCTCACCTGAATGGAAACTAAAATTGCAATTGAAGATTGGTTGTCCAAAGTATTCTTGTCTTGCCTACCCTCTCACTGCTTTCAATGATATCCAGCCTTACTGATGTGTTGCAAAGTGTGACTAAAACTTAACATCAGTCCCCCTGTATGTATCCCTACAAATTAGAACATGATGCAAACAAAACTGTATTGACTGAGCCAAGAAAGTAGAAGTAACTGCTTGGTTGTAATGTTTGCTTCTATGTAATATTAGTCATTATTAAAATGTTAAAGATTCTTTAACTTCTAATTAGATTGATAACAGTGTATTTTTTAAACCTCAGAAAACTTTTGATTTTGAAGGATTATTTTTAACACTGCCATAGAAGAGAATATATGATGGGAATATTAATTACTGTGTTTTGTGCAGCATTGAGTTATAAGAGGCATGATGAGCCTAAGAGGCATCATGAAGCCTTTGGAATGGTTTTTAGCATGTGTTATTGATGGCAAATCAATAAAACTCCAAAACATTTAGTTGAGTAAGCAATTGACATTTTACAAGGGTTGAAGCATAGATTTGTTACAACCATCATTAGTCTTCTATGACACTAAAATGTTAGAGTTTGAGAGCAAACTAGAACAAAACTTCATAGCACACTTGGTAAGAAATAAATTAAAATTTCAAAGAGAAACATGCTGAGTTTTGTGATTATACAGCATTAGAAAGTGTAAGATCTGAAGAGATGATGTGAACATGGAACCAACAGGGAAAAAATATCAGATGCAAATCAATTTAAGAAAATTCTCAGCAATGCCAGAAAATAGGCCTTTAGTTTTGATGATTTGGCTCTTGGACCAGGTAAGATGAAGAGGAAGCTGATGCCATCAACTGGCTGCAATTCCACAGTATGCTAAGAAGTACTTTCAGTGACATGGATGGTACATTGTAGCAAAAATCCTTACCAAGGAATGAAAATTTAGTTTAACCAAAGCACATTCTAAGCAGCTTAATGTAATAGATATACTGCTAAATGAGAGGGATAACATCAGAGTAGTCTGGTTTGTTGGACACTTGCCTGAGAGGGGAGGAATCTGGATTCCTCTTCCTGATTTAAAGATTATTTAGGAAAGCAGAGATTAAGTGTCAAAGCACTCTAGTTCTTTCCTTTTAACTTCATGAAATTATTAATTTGATCCAAAAATTTGACTTAATTCAGCTGTAATTATTGAGTTGTTTGGGTTTTTTTAGTTTCTGCCAAACATTTTATAAATATTCTTAACAGTAAAACTTATTTCTTCACAAACCTCCTAATTTTTTTTTTAATATACACTAATGATGATTAAAGGACAAAGTTGGCCTGAAAAAAAAATAAGCAATGTCTCCAAGTAAAATTTTAAACTTGACCTTACAACTGTGGATTTCATAGCTAAAGGACTATTTTCAGTACTAAAAAATGGGTTTAGAAAACTAACAGAAAATGCTTAGAACACATATCAAATAAAAAACAAGCACATACATGTCTGAGACAATGATGGAAAGATAATACTTATCACTGTAAAGTCAATCTGTCATGATGGTGGCTGATTAGTCACTTTTTTTTCCACTGGGAAAATCTTATCGGAAAAAAAAATTACATTAATTTATAGTTAGATTCATGAAGGTTTTCAGGAAGCTGAGTTGGAATAGTCAAAATACTTAATAAGAATAGAGGGAAACTGAATTAGCAATTTGAACTGATTTTCTGTTCACAGACCGTGTCTGATATGCAATCAAGAGAAAAAGTTTTGAAAGGAAAAATAAACTAATTCTTTGAAAATTAAACAAAAACTCCTCAAACATTTTCTTACTTATACTTAAGGAACAGAAATAATATCATAGAAGTAATTTAGACTTATCAATGAACTATGATTTCATTTTTTAACTTCCACAATATCATCAAGCATAAAATCATAAAGGGGTAAAAAATGTGCGTTCTGTAGTCCTAATTTCCTAATCTGTGCAGACAAATTTTGCATACTCAAACTCAAGTGAAAACCTAAGTCTGTTCTTCTTCATGGCAGCAAAGTAACACAGGCTATAAAAATGATTGGTTATATTCTGGCTTTCTGACTTTCCTGTAAATCTCTTAGGTTTCTTCACAACTGTTCAGCAAGGCATAGATGTGATCAAAATTATCTTTGTCTGCTGAGAGCAATTAATGTAAATTTGATAATTAATATGTGTATTCATTTGAATTTGTTTGTTTGTTTGTTGATAACACTAAAGCTGGAAAAAATTTTTAAAAAACCCACAGGAACCCAACTTATTTTTGTTTAAAAGGGGATAAGAAATATTTTTTTATTCCAAAATATCCAGTTGTTAAAGGCGTAATTTTAATTTTGTTCAAGTGGACACTAAGCATGGATATTCAATCATATCTTCCTCCTATGTAAGGACAAATTGTACATCACACACACACGCACACATTTTCAAATTTCAAATAATGCAGAAGTAATAATATTATAAATGTCTAAATGGTGAAATTCCCATTTATGTAGAAAATGCACACTTATAGCCCATCAGTAATATTTTAAAAGATATTAACATCAGATAACAACATGAAGCAGGCTGGCATGCAAAGGTATTTTTGAAAGTTTCTGTTTTGGTTAGGTATATTGAATAGCCAACCTGACATCTAACTTGCTGTGTTAGATCATGGAACCACAATGGTTTAGGGTCAGTGGGACCTTAAAGATGATCTCATTTCAACTCCTCTGCCATGGGCAGGGGCACCTTCCAATAGACCAGTTTGCTCAAAGGCCCACCCAGCCTGGCCTGAGGCAACCACAACTTCTCTGACCAACCTGTTCCAGTGATTCATCACACTCACACAGTAAGTTTCTTCCTAATATCTAATCTAAATATATTCTCTTTCAGTTTAAGCTCTCACCCCTTGTCCATCATTACATACCCTTGCCAAAAGGCCCCCTTCAGCTTTCTTGTACATTCCCCTTTATGTAGGAAGGCTGTAATTCTCCCTGGACTCTTCCCTTCTCGACGCTGAACAACCCCAGCTATCTCAGTCTGTCTTCATAGGAGAGGTGCTCCAGCCCTCTCATCATCTTCATGGCCCTTCTCAGGACTTGCTCCAATAAATCTCTTTTTTTTGTGCTGGGGACCCCAGAGCTGGATGCAGCACACCAGGTGGGGTGTCTCCAGAGTGGAGCAGAGGGGCAGAATCCCCTCCCTCACCCTGCTGGCCACACTGCTTTGGATGCAGCCCAGGACACATACGGTTGCCTTTCTGCAAGTTCATGTTGCTCTCTCATGTTGAGCTTCTCATCAGTTAGCACCCCTGCTGAATTAATTAGTAATAATACAACAGTTATTATCTTTCATATTTCAAAGTTCACATGTCAGGAATGTGTATGTTTAAATTAAATTGACTTTAACAAAGTACCTTTAACAAAGTACTACTCCTAGAGCTTTACTGCATATATGAGAATGGCACTTACTTTACCAGTGAACAGAATGATATCACTGCAGGTACCGCAGTAAATTCACCAAGTATTTTCCCAAAGGCTAAAACTTTTGACATACATAACATATATGTTATGCAGAGACACTTAGGGCTCTGGAATACAGGCAGGGGTTGCAAAGTAATCTTAGAAAAGAAGTATAGAAAGTAACTCTCTGTCTTTCTGGGGAGTATTTGCACTGTTAACTTGTATTTACCACTAAATCAGCTTCTATAATGCTTGTTCCAATGACTCAATGTATCATTTGGACAGAGCTCCCAGTAGCATGCTAAATATATCCAGCTCTTGAATAGGACTTCTAAAATTTACTGTTCACCAAGCCAGGGCTGTAACATATTGCCAGAAGTGAGAACAGCATGTGTTACTGGAAGGTTAACTAGTCTTCAGCTTCTGACCTATGGATGATATTGGCAAACTGTGTTGAGGTCAAATCCCTCTCCTAAAACCGTATTTGAAAACGTTTATAGTGACACAGGTCTTTAAGGAACAGCTATACATCTGTGCGCTTAGAGCTAGGCAACATGTTAGCAAGACAGGAATTGAAGTGGTGAGATGAGTGCTGCAGCACAAATAGCTGTTTAAACGAGGATGGAAAGTCTTTTCTGTTCACGGTTTTTATTATAAATCTGGTGTGACACTGATATCTTTCCTTTGAATGAGTTTGACTAAATCTTTCAAGTGTGTGAGATTTTTTTTAATTTAGGAAGAAATGAGGGGTATTATTCTTGTTAATCACCCTTTCTGTTTTTACAGGAGGCAGATTAATTTGTAAATAGGATTATTGCAGTACATTTCTGAAGCTGGAGCTACAGAAAGTTAGTCTCACAAAAGTCTGGGACAATATGCCAAGGCAGAGCTACCCAAGTCATAGGTCATTTGAAGTGTCCGAATCTCTTCACTTAGAGATATTGTTGGGCACTTGTGGCTCATAGTGGTCATAGTGTTTGGCGTTTTTTTTCCTTATATGCAACGTCTCAGCCAGGAAGTGCTTACTGACCACTCTTTACTATATCTCCTTTTTTTGGGGTGTGTTTTTTGGGTTTTTTTTTGTTGAATTTTACATCTCTGTCTGCCAATAAGGTGAATTAAATTAGCTTTTTTTTTTTCTTCTTGTAAAAAAAAGAGAATTTGATTAATCATTCCTAATCCAATATTAACTAAAGTAAAAGTTCCTTATACTTTACAAAGAAAAAAATCAAGCCAATACTGTTTAAAATTCATGTTTCATTAATATGTAAAAAAAAAAAAAGGGAAAAAGAGACAACAGTAATATATGAAATAGTATGTGCTTCGTCACTTGAGGATTTCTGTTACTGTCAAAATTCTGAATTTATTACAATTCCTTCAAAGATAATTTTAGCATATATTGTACATCCTACAAAAGAAATATTGATCAGTGTGTTTCCACTCACTAGATCATGATCAAGTACCTCAAAATAACTTGTTTCTCTCAGAGACTGTAAGAGTCAAGCTCTCATTGTGAAGTACTGTATAAAAGTATACCACAGAGGAACAAAATGCTGCAACATCTGTGGGAAAGCTATAAGTTACTGGGAAGTGTCCTTCTAAACACACTTAAGGGAATAAAAAGCATGTTGCTCCTTCTTCTTCATGCAGAATAGCTGCGTAGCTCAGTAGAACACTAAACACATATATGTCAACAACAGCTGACCATAAACCATGGTTACTCTGTCAGAGACAGAGTCAGTCCTCTCAGAGGCCGTGAATGTATCTGATCCTTTTGTCTCAGTTTGAGACAAGTTCAGGAGAAAACGTCCTGTAATGAACATCTCCTCGCAAGAAGGCAGTTTCAGCACTCCCTCCCCACCGTTACAAAACAGTTTCTTGAATGAAAGTGTAAAAACTATTTCTTTAACGAGCAGAGTGCCAGCAGGGCAAAGAAAAAAAAAAAAAGAGGAATGTTAGATAATAAAATTCCTTGATGCAGAGAAAGCTGGT
>VZRQ01007203.1:295063-317556 GCA_013397975.1 Machaerirhynchus nigripectus
TTTTTTTTTTTTTTTCTTGTTTTGTTTAACCTTTGGAGAAGCTATTATCTTTCCTGCACATTGATCTTCAAATAAATCTCATATTATGTATATGAAACTCATTTAGCTAATATAGAGCTTTTTAGCAATAGATCATGTTGGGAATTCCAGTCCAAATAGGAACAGTCCACAGCGCTTTCTCTAGTTATATTAACGGAGCAAGACATCTGCTGTATTATATGTGGTGTTGTATTTCCCCACTCCTGTTCTTACTAAATTGTCTGCCCTTCCCACACATGGTCCCCACTTCCCTATCCCTAGTCCCGACCACTCCCTCGGGTTCTCCCTATTGGTCTCCTGGTACCCCAACTCCACCCATGTAGTCCGTGTGCTCTCTCCACCCCCCTCATCCCCAGATAAACCGAGGCACCATCCAATGTGACCTCTCTCTGCTTTGGGGCACCAGCCCCTCTCCACCTTGGGGCAGTGCTCTTTGCCTTTGGAGATCACCTTGCCAACAGCTCCCCCTTCTAGCCATGCCATGTGCTGGCTCTCAGCCTTTGGGAGCCAGCACATGTGCCGGCCCTAGGCTCCTGGGAGAAAACATGGAATAAAGACCTTCTCCAGTCCCCGCGTGGGAGCCTTCTTGCCTCCTTTACCATCATCGTGTTGCGGAGTCACAGCCGGCCGGAGCAAGTGAGGGGCAGCCTGGAAGGGGCTACAGGAGCAGCGTGGCTGCTTTCCCTAAGAGACCCCCACAGCGCTCTCCGGGAAGGCTGCGGCTTGCCGTACCAACGCAGGGAACCCACACACCACAACAATTACATAGTACACCTGATATGATTCAGTTTGGTATTCACAAAGAGCAGTTGCCTATCCAGATATACTCCCTCTTGTTTCTGATTATAATTTTAAAATATCTCATAGTTTAGAAAAAAACAGTTTAGCCTCTGTTATTTACTTATTTGTCTTTTGCCATCACATGTTGAGATCTTAACTGTTGTGGTGCTGGCTCAGAACCATGTGGTTAAAGGGAATTGATGTGTACATAGCAAAACAATATTCAAATATGTAACACTTCTAGATGTCTATCACATTTATCGACTTAGTCTTGCTAAAAAGAGACATAAAAGTATACTAAGATAAGTTCTAATAAACTTGATAACTTTTTCCAGTGAATGTCCTTTGATGAGAATGAAAATTTTATGCTTCAGGCTGTGAAGAATTCTGTGAAATTATAATTTTTTCTACAATTATAGGAATTTTGAATCTATGGTGGGTTAGTTTACTCATGACATTTGTCTGTGGGCTTCATCTTTTCTTTCTACATGGATCAGTGGGAAAAAGAGAACCTCTGTGTTGATACTGAAGTCAGTGAGACTTCAGTAAAACTTGCACCCCTTAAGTGCTAGAAGAGACCAGAAAATCCTCACTGTCAAGCTGACAGCGGTAAGCAGAAAAAAGAGCAGCCCCACTCATGTGTGATTTTTCTGTGGTATATCAAGGAAGATCATTTAACTGGGAGATGTACAATCATCTCGAGTTGTGAGGAAGGGGAAGAGGCCCTTTAAAAGGGCAGTTCACACAAAATATGGCAGCAAGCAGTAGTAGCTGCTGCTGTTGGCAGAGTAAGAAGTAGCAGGCGCCAGAAGGAAGTATGGCCTTCAACAGCATTGTCAACATCTGTATGTATGAGACTGCTGCTGCTCAATTTATGGAGGAAGATTTGGCTTTGGGGTGACAGTTTCAGGTTATTTAATACCAAGGTATGACAGTACAGGTAACTAAGAAGTTTTCAAGGTCAGTTCTGTATTAGCCAATGCCTTTATCAGCTGTCTCCAACGGCTGCACTGCTTTGTCTTTCAGATGATAGCCTTCAGCTGTTTCCCTTTGGAACACGATGTACCTACTCTTATAGAGCACTAGTAAGTAGTTTTAACACAACAAACTCATCTCTAAAGCAGTGGTGTTTGTTTTGTCCCTTTCTAGGCTGTGTGTCACAAAGCATCCAAGAAATACAAACCATTTCATGACAGACGGCAGAACTGACTGCCCTAACACACAGCAAGCAGGCAGTACTTCAACAGCCAATGCAAGGCAGTGTCTGACAGATATCATGGCAAGACAACCTCACAAAACCAGGATTGATGCTCTGCTTATAAGCACAGAAACTTAAATAAAGAATAGCAAAAGCAGAAATACATATTTTAAAATAACTTTGAAATTTTCTTCTCTTGTGGGCAATTTTATTTGCTTGTTTGTTTAGAGTTGGTTGCTTCATTTTAGATTAAAATATTTTCCAGGTTCTGAGAGAGCACATAAAAAACAAAAAGATGTATCATTTTATTGCCTCTTCTGTAAAATGTAAAAGCATACTTCTCCATGAGAAACTGTTGAGATGAATTATTCTTTTAGAGATATACTGCTAATAGCATGTAGGGATATTTCTTCTGTGTCTTAAATAAATTCAAGTGTCAGCAAGTTTGTTTTTCATTCCCTTCCTCAGCCACTAACACAGAGAGAAAAATCAGTATCACTTGAATTTATTTTCATTTGGATAGGAGAGACGCTTGAGCTCTTAAGACCAACAAATTCAAAAACAATATTGTCTTTGTGAAGTAGCACAACATCATGAAGAGCAAGGATTAATCTGAAAATAGGATTTGACAACAACTTCATGTAAATCAGACTGTAGGTCAGGTTGGTACAAACATGCTGTCTGTGTTAGCTCAGAGCTAGGTGGGTATTCACAGAATCACAGAGTTAATTAGGTTGAGGAAAAGACCTCTGAGATCGAGTCCAACATAAGACCGGACGCCACCATGTCATCTAGACCATGGCACTAGGTGCCACATCCAGTCTTTCCTTAAACACATCCAGGGTCAGTGATTCCACCACCTCCCTGGACAGTCCAGTTCAATGCCCAGTCACCCTGTGAAGATATTCCTCCTAATGTCCAACTTGAACCTGCCGTGGCATGGCGTCAGACTGTGTTCTCTTGTCCTTATTGGCAAGGAATCCTTATAAACTGAGACAAAACCATTGTAGCAGGTCACTGTTTTACTAATTTCAAATGTAACCAATGCCAGGCATAATTAACATATTTCCCATACTTGTAAAGGGTGTCTCCCTAAAATTATATTTCAATACTTTATTTTTAAACAGTGGTGGTTATGGATAATGGCTAATATTCATGCTATTTAATAGAAAATTGGAAATGAATATAATCAAAAGGCATCCATTTTTAAACTTACCTGTCCTAGACCACTAACAAAATCAGTAAATACTTCCTGTCCAAAAATTGAAACTTCTCTCTACAGTTTTTCTCCTTAAATGCAGTTTTCAGAAAGCAGTGGGATACAACAATATTCACATAAGATCACATAATAATTTGGGTTGGAAAAGGCCCTTAAGATCATCAAGCCCAACCATTAACCCAAGTCCACCACTGAAGTATGTCCCTCTCTAAGTGCCACATATACATGTCTTTTAAATACCTCCAGGAATGGTAACTCAACCACTCCCCTGGGAAGCCCGTTCCAATGTCTGACCACTGTTTCAATGAAGAAATTTTTCCTAATATCCGATCTAATCCTCTCCTGGAGCAACTTGAGGCCATTTCCTCTTGTTCTATCACTTGTTGCTTGTGAGAAGAAGCCACCCCGCCCACCACCACCACTACCTACAATCCCCTTTCAGGTAGAAAGTGATATGGTCTCCCCTCGGCCTCCTTTTCGCCAGGACAAACAACCCCATCTCCCTCAGCTGCTCCTCATCAGACTTGTGCTCCAGACCCTTCACCAGTTCTGTTGCCCTTCTCTTGGACACACTCCAGCACCTCAATGTCCTTCCCTGTAGTGAGGGCTCAGAACTGGACACAGAATTTGAGTATGGCCTCCAAGTGCTGAGTGCAGGGGGACAATAACTGCCCTGGTCCTTCTGAGCACACTATTGCTGACAGAGGCCAGGATGCTCTTGGCCTTCTTGGCCACCTGAGCACGTGCTGGCTCATGTTCAAACAGCTGTCAAACAGCACCCCCAGATCCTTTTCTTCTGGGCCACTCTCCAGCCACTGTTCCCCAGCCTGTAGGGCTGCATGGGGTTTTTGTGACCCAAATGCAGGTCCTTCACCTGGTGCTTCACCTTGGTTAACCTCATACAGCTGGGCTTGGTCCATAGATCTATCCTGTCCATAACCCTCTGTAGAGCCTTCCTACTCTACAGCAGATCAACACTCTTGCCCAATGTGGCGTCAGCTGCAAACTGACCAAAGGTGCTCTTGATCTCCTTGTTAAGTTCATTCATAAAGATAATACACAGGACTGGCACCAACACTGAGCCCTGGGGAACCCCACTAGTGACTGGCCACCAACTGGATTTCAGTCCATTCACCACCACTCTCTGGGCCTGGTCATCCAGACAGGTTTTTACCCAGAAAAGTGTACACCCATTCAAGCCTTCAGCAACCAGTTTCTCCAGGAGAAAATATTGTCAAAAGTTTTACTAAAGTCCAGATCAACAATATCCACAGCCTGGATGCAAGCAGGACCTGCCTTTCATAAATCCATGCTGGCTGGGCCTTACCTCCTATTTGTCCTGCACATGCTGTGTCCCAGCACTCCAGGTCATCTGCTCCATGACACTACCTGGAGCCAAGGTCAGACTGAAAGACCTGTAGCTTCCCAAAACTTCCCTCCATCTCTTCTAGATGGGAATCACATTTGCCAACCTCCAGTCGATTGGGACTTCTCCAGCTAGACAGGATTGCTAATCAATTGTAGAAACGAGTTCATTGAGCACTTTTGCCAGCTCTCTGAGTACCCTTGTGTTTATTCCATCTGGCTCCATAGACTTGCGTGTGTCTAACTGGTGTAGAAGGTTGCTGACCATTTTCCCTTGGATTGTGGAGCTTTTGTTTCACACCCTTTCCCTGTTCTCTAGGATGACTGGCAGCTCAGGGAGCTGGGTACCCTGACAACAGCTTACTCTTAAAGACTGAGTCAAAGAAGTTATTAAGTACCTCAGCCTTTTCCTCATCCTTTGTCACTATGTTTCCCTCTGTATCAAAGAAAAGATGAAGATTCACCACGGTGATAACTGTCCTTCCAAAGGAAAACACTCTCCTTTCCCAGCCAAAGACATTCAGACAGGCCAGTCTTCTTCCCCACTGGCTTGTCTTGCAGCGCAGAAGGATGGACTGTTTATGTATCAAATGTAATGGTTCATGCAATCTGGAAAATTATTTGATTTGTTGAGTGTAAAGTAGTCACCAGTTCCTGTTTTGTACAGGACTGTCATAGGGACAGTCACAACTGAGAGCCTAAAACAGGTGCAAGAAATAAGCACTAGGTGCTTAGCACATATTTAGCCTTACATACTTCTCAGTTTTCCACAAAGATGTGATGCAGAGAAATAGTCTCTTTTTTCTCCATTTTCTGTAAAAAGAGGGCTGTATTAGACTTCACAATATTTCAAAATTGTTGAAACCAAAAATAATGCAAAGATTCTCCAGAATCATAACCTAGATTCCAACCTATAGAAATTCATCTAGTAGCTGCATGAAAGAAGTTCTTTCAGGAATTTATTATCCTCTCTTTAAATTTAACAGAATAGAAATTAGACCCTTAGCCTTCGATATATCGAGTTGCATATACCCCCTGCAGTGCTAAAAGTAAAAGTAGGTAAATAACATTTTCACAATCATTGTTTATAATTTGATTCTCTGATAAAGAAATCACAAAAAAATTAAATTTTAGGTCAAAACTTTCAAGTCATCTAAAATAATAATTCTCATTTTTATTCTGTGGGTGGATTTTTGGGGTTTCTTTTGCATGTTTTTAAAATTTATCTAGCCAACTTGCAATACTAGCTTTTGTGTGGTTATGTGCTTGTGAGGTGAATACCATCCTAAATAACATATATTTTCCAAAGATAAATTTGAGACCCACTTCATTAGGTTTTTAAAAGCCTAATTACTACAGAAGGTTCCAGTTCTGAAAAACTGCTCATATAAAGAAAGTATTTCATTGTTAAGAATTTGTCATTTGAAATAAAACAATTTGGTATGTCAAAGATAGATATGGATCATATTTTCAATGGTTATGCTGTAGCTGTTTCATTTTCAGTAGCATTATAGAAATTAATATCTGCTGGGCAATTAATCTATAATTTTTCTCTTTCAGTCATGGGTAATATGTGCTGTAATTCTATGGTACTAATAAAAATATGTTGAAAACTATTTTTTGCATCATGGACATTATTTTATTAATGACTTCAAATAAAAATTCCTAAATCTGTCAGACCATGACACTCCAGTGTTCTAGAATTCTTATGTGTGTAAATCAATTTACAGGAATTTTTGGTCCAAAGGATTTAGCGTTACACCATGGTTTTGTCTGTTATCTTCATATTGTATTCAAAGAACTAAATGAAACATCTTTGATGTTGAAATATACTCTAGGATTGTGGCACTCAGCATTTTTACTTTAATCAATCGCAGCAGACATATCTTACTATAGTAGATCAAACAAACTGCACTGAATCTAGTGAGGCTGAATAAACTACATTTATTCCACCTTACTTTATGGCTGAAAATGGGCAAATGGATAACCAGATGGCATAATTTTTGCGAAATTTTCAAGACACATCCTGTAGCATAAAAAGAATAAAGTTCATAAAGTTTCTTATCCTCTGGCATGTATGTCAATTTATTCAAGTAAAAATTGGCACAGAAGCTACTGTTTTTCCACATAACTATTGACTTTTAAAATGTATAAATCTCAGAATAAGAAATGACACCTTTTATGTATAAACGCAATTAATTCTGTCTTTTTTTTTTTTCTTTATTCTTTCTAATTTTTTTATAGCAGAATTTTCTGGAGAAGGCATAACAAAAATCATACATCTTAAGATGCATAAATTTACAAATGGACTTCTTTTACTTCAGATGAAATAAATTATTATAAATAGCACATATTCTAACTGACACTTTTTTCATCAAAAAATTGAAGCTTCCACAGTAAGCCAGGAAGGCATCAGAATGATTGAAATCCTCCTTAAGAGAAGGCAGTAATCTGCCTCCAGCAAACCCTTGTTTATACAGGTGAAATTCTAATTTTGGTTATAACATATACCTATATGGTAAACTATGTGTGTAGAGCTGCATAGGGGGATCTCTGGGATGGGAAGATTTTCTACCCAGGCTGGTAAACAAGGCATACACTGAAACACCCAGGTAATGCCTAGCAGGTGGTTTTGACAGGAGAATCCCCGTGACTCTCTGAAATTTCCACCAGGAGAGATTTTCCAAAAATTTGTCAAATTATTTTTCTGCAGCCTTCTGGCCAAAGGTAGCTGGCAGTTCAATCAGCCACCCAAGGTATTAAAGACTAAGTATTCTGAACATGTGCAAAGACTCAACCTGAGTTAAACATCCAATAAGAATTAGATGTACTCATTGTGCCCAGAAGTCCAGGACAGGACATTTTCAGGCATTTGAAATTTCTGCTCAGTTTATGGTGATATTGTAAAATGGCAGAGGAAAGGTGAAGTGAAAATAGTCCTTTTCCTTGAATTTTTCATTCATGATCATTGATCTTCAGCTGGATGCCTGTTCCACAGCTAGGCTCTCTGATCAGCAGAAGCCCCATTGTCAGATAATGGTACAAATATCAAGACCTGTAGTTAGCAGAGGTATCTCTTTCTGTGCTTCAGCATCAGCTGAGCAGCAGGCTCCAGAACCAAGGAACAGGGAGAAAATGAGCTCTTTTCTAAGCCAGAGCATTCAATAAGCATCTGGAAGTCCTCTCTCGCAATGAGCCACACTGTAGGATTACATCTACAGGAGAAGCAGTGAGGCAAGCACACTGAATCTGTTTTGTGGTCTCTGGCAAAAAGTCTTATATGTAAGCTGAATTTCTAGATAGCAAGTTTGGAGTAGCTCATTATGATAATGTTTCAATAGGGTGCAGACAGACACCTGCTTTTATGTCCACATTTGAGGGCAAGTGGACAACAGTTTGTGCCGCTGTATATGAAATCATCTTTCCTGCTCCTTATCAGGGCCTGTGCCTGCAAGCACAATTATGTTTCTACACTGGATTTTGACTGATCCAGGGAGGAACTTGGAGGGAAATATGTCAATCTCAGTTGTCCCTGTACACAAACACTAACTACACTTACAAAGTGGGATTCAACTCTTCAATAGCACACTTAGTTCCTGAATGTAGAAAACAAAGCACCCATAACAGTCCCTGGGGATTTAGTCAATAGCACCAGTGGGGCTTGGGGAGATATTCAGCTCATCTCAAAGATATTTTTCAAGCCATATCTAAAAAAAAAAAAAAAATTTTCAATTTACTTAGGTGATCTTCTTCTCAATATTCCCCAGAAGAAATTTAGATATTTGACCAATAACAAAAGAAGACAATTCTGTATTGCTTCCTTTACCAACCAGGTTTTTTTATAAAGTAGAGAAAAACTGTTATAAAAATATTTTACCTTCTTTCTCAGTTTCTCCTGGAGTGTGATACCTTTTCTTTTTCCCTGCAGAAAAGGGGAAAAGAAAATGTTAAAAACTCCTCATGGTCATTTTCCATTTAAACTGAATGCTTTTCATTAAAAAAAAAAAATCATTTCTGTTGTCGAAAGGTCAGCACAATTCAGGAGCTATGAACTATAAAGTTCCAGGTGTATGTAAAGGCTGAAAGTATATTTTAAGTTTTGCTTGAGTTATTGATAATTGTTCTTCATTTTTTGAATCAGTTTTGTACAGGTCTGATACTCCAAGTCTCTGTGAAATCTTCTTTATGAGCCAGTATTCTCAAAATGAGAGAATGGCTTGGTTGCATTTATAGAAACTGGAAATCCAGAGGGATGTCCAAGGTTTCTTGGAAGTAATGCTCCAAACACAACCACAGTCTCAGTGTGCAAAAACATACGACATTTTCTAACTATAACAAATCTTGTTGAAGCAAGCTTTAAGATAATTTAAATTAAATTTTCCTAAGTCTCTATTTACTTTTGCAATCTATACTTTTACATTTTTTGGTAGATTTTCTTTAACCTACACCGTTTTTAGTAAATAGGGCAGTTCCTTGTCCCCAAAGATGCCTTGTTCAGAATGTAATTACCAAAACTCTTTGGTGGCATAGACTGAAAAAACAGAAGATATAAGTTTGGGGGTGGGTCTTGGGGGTGGTGGTTGGTTTTATGTTTGGTTGGTTGGTTGGTTGGTTTGGTTCAGTTTGGGGGGGTTGCAGGTTTGTTTGTTTGTTTGTTTGTTTGTTTGTGTGTTTTTTGGTTTGGGTTTTGTTTTGTTTTGTTTTGTTTTGTTTTTTGCCAGTGCCTACAGAGACTTATTTTCAGATCTGTCTAACCTCAGCATTATGTACAATTCACATGTCTGTGTTTCTCTCATATTGCCGAGCTTCAGGGTTTGCAGGTAATGCTTTTCCAATTCAGTTACAATTCCTCTTCTATTCCAGACATAGAAAGTTGACCTACTGAGAAATTTTGTGTAATGCAGAAAGAGAAGCAGTGTGTAGCAGCTAGCAGAGAATGTAGTCTCCAGAGAGAACATCACCTCATGCCATGTCATGTTTCATGCTTGCCACCACATGCCCTGTTCCACAGGAACCTCCCTGTATCATGCAGTCTGACCTGTGGATTCCTCTTGTCACATGATCCAACACGCAGCGTTGTTTGCACTTGACTGGAATGTTAAACTGATTGATTCACTATACTGTTATCTTCAACTTAGCCTGAAGTCAATTTTCTATACTGTCTTGAAGTATAGAGGGTACAAAAATTTTCTGCAGTCATGATAATATTTTGTCTTTTCACTGCAGGTAATTGATCTCTCAGAGGCTGAGAACTTTGTTCTAGCAGAAAGTAAAACTGCAATGTAGTCTTTGAATGTGGCTTTCACTTATCTGCACCTGGTATTGCCAGAACCCAAATTCCTTATCTGGTAAAAACAGAAACAATGTAGAAGACTAAAAATTATAATTTATAAATATTTTTATTTCTTATTTGATGTTCACACTCTTTCCTTGGTAGTCTAATTTACTTTCTGGCACAATAAAATGAGGCCATCAAAAGCAGACAGATTTCTTCATGAACCAGGTAATGCCTATACCTAATTCCTCATACCTGTAGGATGCAATTTCACATTTCTTAACTTTCTATTTGAAGAACTGTGTAAACTCTAATTTTTTAACTTCTTATGTTAGCACACTCTTTCATCTCTCTTGGCTCCTTCTTGAGCATTCTCTGTTTTTAAAATGGCTCAGTTTTGAATACCAAATGCATCTAGACATGTCTTGCAGTGAGATGTAGATGTAATGACAATATGTTACTTTTAGTTGATTGCCATCACATGTATTTCCAAAGATTCATGTCAGTGCAGATATCCATGACAGCATCTTCAGTGACCCATTTGTTATGACAAAGCTCCCACTGTGGATGTTATTAGATTGAGTCTCTTGAATCCCACAATATCAGACTTGTGAGAGAAATCTGCATACATTTCAGGACTGGTTTTGGCCTCTGTGGCCAAATATATATCCCGTAAGAAGAAAATATTTCTCCATCAAGACAAATCAGACTTTGTGGCCTAAGCAGTCTAGTGGCTTTGTTTTTGTTTTATACGTCACATTCCTTCCCTTACACTAGGAAGTTGGTCACTGGGAATATGCAACAATTATACAAAAATGAAAGCAAATATCCATGCTCTTTTAAAGTCTTTGTACAGCCAAAATGTCACCTTTGGTATAGCTCAAATATACAGCGTAATAAATGCCATGTACATTTTCTTGCTTCACTGCTCTTCCTGCTTCACAGGATTCTCTTGGCTCAGGCGGATTTCCCTAGGAGCCCAGAGCCCTAGGTCCCCACACAGGGATGATTTGCTGGGATGTCTCCTCCTATGCCTGTTGTTCTGCAAACATCTTCCTCCTATTTTTCTGCATCAGTGCCCCCTTAGCCTCTAGCAAAAACCCCTCCATTTCCCACAAAACTTCTGTTTGGTTTTATCTTATGATTCATCACTTGTAGGGGTGGAACTGGTCAACAGCTGAACTGATGTCTACATATCAAAGCATCCTCAGTAGGGATTTTTTTCCTTAAACCATACAGAAAATGTGCAGACTTTTTCTGGCACTAAAGTCTGGCTTAAGATATCCCTGCCATTCTGGGTCACTCATCTTTGCTCTTATCACTTTTTATTCAACCTTGTTGCGTATCACCCCTTGTGAAAATTTAACTAGTAGTAGCACAGTAAAGTTCTATGGTAAAATTACCCTTTTCTAAAAATTAAGACAATGTAGTAGGGTAGTAGATTACAAATTTTATTTCAACTTGCTATAATTTGAGAAAATCAGGTGGAACTATACATTTATTTGATGTCTTGTTTAGTAAAGTCTAAACAGTTATCACTAAGTTTTGATCATTTGTGCTGACCCAAACACACCAGTATGACACATGCACTAGTATCCATTGCCTGTCTATTCCACACTGCAAAAATATCTTTTCCAAAGAAGAGGAAACAAATCATTAGGCTTTATTAAAAAGATAAATCTTATGATTAACAGAAGTAATGTAGTAGTCTCCCACTGTCCTGTTGATGTTTCCTGAGTGCTCAAAGCTATCTGACCATGGAATGCTACTTCTGTTTGTGTCTCCTAAATGTATTTGATGGCATAAATGCTAAAATAATTTTGAATGAATAAAGGTTTCCTGTCAGTCTGTTCATGTAATGAGAAATTAACATTTAATTTCCAATAATGACTTTGATATCAGTACAGCATAGCTGAATTTATTTTGCAGTTTCTAAGAACAGCATTTCAGGTCTGTTCTCCATCTGCCATTCACTGTGTGTTACTAATTTCTTGTAAAGACAAGAGTTATTCAACTAGAGTAACAGTAGTTTACAGTAGCAGGACCAGCAAAATTTTGAATGGTCAGGTATTTTTGATTTTTAATTTGGTTGTTAGTTAAAACCATTGTGTATTCTCTGCAGAGCTGTGATACTGTTATCCTTTACTTTTAAATGTGATGATATTTCTCTGTTAAGCCTTGAAGTATTTTTGTAAAAGGAAACCAGTGAGGTAGCTCGAGTTAAACAAAATTATATTATCTCATTTTTTCTTTACACAGACCTAAATGGGCTTTGGTTAAATATTCTAGTATTGAGCACTCACTTGCATTTGATTAGATTTGCATTCAGAATATAAAGGTGTTCTAGTTGTCCTGTATTTGCAGAATTGTATTGTATGGATAAATTGAATCAGATTGCTTCATTACTCATTCCTTCAGAATAAAAGTTTTACCTACCTCATCATCTTCTAATGATCCCTTTGGCTACATATGGCCAAGGAATGATCATAGCTGCAATGTGAAGATTTTATTCTGGCCAGGAAAGAGTTCTGTCTCCTCAGTGCAGCAATCTGGTGCAGAGATCAAATCAGATCTTTCAATATTCATTTACAGTTTTCACATGATGGAACTCTGGTTCATGCCTGTTTAAGTAACTTTACAGCACCAACTGTTATCAGATGCAGGGGATAAGTTCTGGACACAAGTTGAGCTATTACATGCAAATATGTATTTACTGAACTACTTTTACTGGTACACTGAACAGTTATTTTTCAACACATGTCTTTTTAAGAAAGTATTTATTAGAAAATCTCCATAATTCGGAGGCAGATCTTAAATAGTCCAGCATATACTAGATTACCCATAATTATATGCTGGCTGAGATTTTTAAAACTGTTACTTAAATCGAAGAAAGAAACCCAATCTGATTTTTTTTTTCCCTACAGTAGTAATAATGTTTTCAGTGGTACTTTTAAAAATAATTACCTATTATGTTAAGCCTAAGCAATACTTACACCACAACTTGACATGAAATGCATATATTTATTAACAGTGTTTACATACTGATGCTCATGACATTTAATTTGAATATGAAATACTAATCTGACTTTGACCTTCTTGATTTCTAAGAGATAAATTTGAGAGTCAGTAATTTCGTTTCTCTAGGCTTCTTCTCTTTATTGCAGTGTAAATTTTGTATTACGATCAGTCACATTTGGGTGGATGTTAAATAACTATGACAATCAATTTGTAGACACTGGTACCAAAATTGTTAGAACCTTACACAGTGGACTGCTGAATATTTTACCTAAGTTGAGGAAGCAATTCAATTGCAAGAACAATAATTAACTCCTGACTGAAAGGACAAGGCTATACCAATGAGCAAGCTGTGTGTTCATGACAAGGTTTTTCATAGCAACCCTGGGGAATCTCTTCTTCTAGTGCATCAGAGTGCGATACCGGGCTGATTCAGTATTAGCACATATGTTCTTAATACAAAACAGATTAAAAAAAATTTTGAAATCACTTCTAGCCTAGCCAAACATAGTTTCTTATACCACTGAGAGTATTTCTAGGTTTTGTAATTACTATGGGGCAACTTTAAGACTGGAAGATTCTTGGTAAATGTTCTGTTCCATATTATTTCTTTTTTTCCCTTTCTTACATAACCTAACAATTTAATAAATTTTTGAGTATTGCCTGGAGTAGACCTTTTCCTTTTTTTAAGGTGTTTCATAAAGCCATACATATCCAGTGTAGCTTTGAAAATCATGTTGCAAGAAAAAGGTGCTCATTTGACAACACAGTATGTGCTGCCCTGGTTAATTTCCAATACTGGCAGCTGAGGCCAGGTCTGCATGGCCTTTGTTGGCTATTTGGCTATTATTCAGGGACCACAGAATGACAGAATGAGTAAGGTTGGAGGGGACAACTAGAGGTCATCTCTGCTTGAGCAGGGTTTCCTAGCGCATGTTACTCAGGAATGTGTCCAGATGGCTTTTGAGTATCTACAGAGAAGGACAGTCCACAGCCTCTCTGAGCACCATGGTCTAGTGCTGTCACTCACAAAGTAAAGAAGTTCTTCCTTGTGCTCAGGTGGAACTTCCTGTGTTCCACTTTGGGCCCATTGCCTCTTTTCTTGTTGCTTGGAGAAGAGCCTGGCTCCATCCTCTTGACACTCCTCCTTCAGATACTTACAGGCATTCGTGGGGTTCCCTCTCAGTTATCTCTTGTCAAGGCTGAACTGGACAGGCCCAGTTTCCTCAGCGTTTCCTCATAAGAGAGGTGCTCCAGTCAGCTCATCATTTTCAGTCCTTTGCTGGACCTGCTCCAAGAGCTCCCTGTCTCTCCTATACTGAGCAGCCCAGAACTGCACACAGCTCTCCAGATGTGGCCTCACCAGGGCTGAGCAGAGGGGCAGGATCATCTCCCTCAACCTGCTGGAGATGCTCTTTCTAATGCACCCCAGGATACCTTTGGCATTCTTGGCCACCAGGACACACTGCTGGCTCATGGACAGCTTGTTGTCCACCAGGACCCCCAGGTCCTTCTCTGCAGAGCTGCTTTACCGCAGGTCAGTGCCCAGCCTGTTCTGGTGTGGTTATTCCTCCCCAGGGCAGGACCCTGAATTTGCCCTTGAGCTTCAGACAGTTTTTTTTGCCCTTCTCTCCAATCTGTCCTTCTGAAGGTCTGCACAGCCCTCTGGGGTATTGGCCACTCCTCCCACTCTGTGCTATCAGTGAACTTGCTGAGGAGGCCTCTGGCCCTTCATCCAAGTAATTGATGAATAAGTTAAACCATACTGGGCCCAGTACTGAACCTTAGGCAACACCACTAGTCACAAGCTTCCAGCCAGACTCTTCCACTGATCACAACTCTCTGAGCTTTGCCTTTCAGCCAGTTCTCAATCCACTTCACCATCCACCTGTCCAGTCCACACTTCCAGAACTTGCCTCTGAAAGTATCATTGGAGCCAGTATCACATATGAGAACGTCAGGATTTAAGCAAGGGGACTCCTGAAATAAACTCTACTACAAATACTGTTGGGAGAAGAGCAGCCTGTCATAGTCACTGCTGGACAAAGTGAATTGCAACTTAATAAAATTCCATGTGCTGAATCTCTAGTACCAGCTAGTGTAGATCTGACAGAAGAGGCTGTGGTTACAAGACATACAATGGCTCAGCAGCTGTATACTAAACTTTTTAAATGTTGCCTACACTGCTCCTAAAATTAACATTGCAAATTATGTTACCAAGCTATTCTGAGAACATACATTTCTGAGCTTTGTATAGATATTAGCAACAGTACAACCTTCCCCAGAGTTTACTATACAGCCCTGCAGATGTGCAACAAACAAAACAGAGACATAATCAAGAGGGTCAAGATTGAATGAAAGTTACACTTGCTTACATTCCTTCAATCAGTAGCATCACCAGTGGTCTTGTGGTGGTGCCCATATGACATATTTTCCATTCACCACCTCTTTATCAAAATCAATGTATAATGGTAAAATTGTGGTTGTGCAAATAGAAGGATAAGGTGTTTCTTGCAAAATTCAAATCATCATTTGTCTTGCAGTCTCCTGGAGAAGTCTGTGGCATTTCTCTATTTTTAATTCTGAAGTCTGTTTTTTATCAGACTCTACTCAGTAAAGGACTTTTTCAAACTCAGTTCCACTTT
Source organism: Machaerirhynchus nigripectus (assembly GCA_013397975.1). Taxonomy (NCBI): domain Eukaryota; kingdom Metazoa; phylum Chordata; class Aves; order Passeriformes; family Dicruridae; genus Machaerirhynchus; species Machaerirhynchus nigripectus. Next base: position 310,600 of record VZRQ01007203.1, read on the forward strand.
GAATGAAGCTAAATAAAAGTCTTCTTTAGCTTGGTATAGGCAAAATCACTTTAATTTAGCTAGCCTAGGTGTCAGGACAAGCCAAGTTATGGCTCACAGATTCCTGAAAGTAACATTTAAAACCATTGGTCTGTACTCAGAGACACGGGCAAACCAAACATTTCTATTCTTACTGTTACTTAAGCAGATCATATCCTTGCTACAGCTTTCACAGAGAAATCTTTCAAGTTAAATCAGCAGGACTTGAGCAGATGCTGATTGTCAAATATACACCTAACCATTTTGCTAGTCTAGGTTGTGGAAATCAGGACACAGAGCTGATCTGTGTCAGAAAAATCTCCATAGCTCAGAACAACTGCTGAGGAAAGCAGCTGCTACAGGCATAATTTGTCATTATGTTCCAGTATTAGCATATTACAACAAGTCTTCAACTTAAAAATGATTAAAAATCCACCCCAAAATGCTACTGACATACATTAAAATATTAAGGAACTGTTATATATGGTCTATAAATGTTAAATTTCATTCAGTTTGAACTATCATTACATTTCTGTATGGGCTGGGCCCTCTGGAGCTACTGGAACTGGCTATACACTATTCACCAACACACTAATAACAATTTTGCATTCATAAGTATATTTTATAGATTTTCTTTAAATGTAACAACACCCGAATGCTGCCCAAATTAATGTGCAAACACACAATACAAAAACTGCATGACATATATTTGTCCAGCTAGCTACATTCAAATCCATGCCTGTGAATACAGAAATAATCATAATCTTTACAATAGAGACTTTATGCTGTTTTCATGCTCTCCAGACATTCTGAATTAGGTCACCAAGACCTCATCTTCTTTTGCTATGCTGCGTCTTGTCACATGAGGGATCATAAACACAGTAATGTTACTGAAAACGCCATCAATGTGATAAAGTACACCAAAACAAGTATTTCAAATTACATTTCTGCAGATAAGTGCAGGTCCCTTTTCACAAAGGTCTAATACTTACTGGCTCACTGACTTCTGGGAAGCTGATAGTTTTGACTTTCCTTGGATATTTTCTGTTTTCTTTAGATTGGTTGCTTCTAAATCACTGCTCACATAGCCATGGTTTTAAGAGTCTACAGAGATGTTATTAAGTCTTTCTATTTCATGTAGTACTCTGTGGGGGTTTGTTACCTCTTATTCAGAGTTTGTTGATTGCTGGGGTGGAAGAGTCAAAAGTCTGGACAGCTGATGGATAGGCTTCCTTAGCAGCCTATATACACAGAAGATATAAGTCCCACTGGAACTTCTTCTCTCCCCATTATCGCAACGATCATTGTTACAAAAATAAAATAAACACTCTACTGTGCAAGCCACTGGAAGCTGATCCTAATGTATAGAAAGGAGTAATCCCTTCCAACTACCTCCAATAGGTAGGTAGTTATTTCTGTGTAAAACCCCTTAAAACACTGTCATTTCCCAGGTTTTACTATGATGAAAATCATATTTACTATTCATGAGTTATAAAAGAAAAAATTAAAAAAATAAAAAAAAAACAACCCTTTTCTTGGAAGAGCCCAGGACTATGTACCTACTTCATTTGAAGGACAGTTATGGTAATTTTTAATACTGCAGGAAAAATGTGCTCATTTGCAGGCTGCGACATAAATGTTTGGCCCAAAAAATGAACCTTGATGCTAAAACTTAGAAATACTGAAAAATATTATAAAAAAATACTTGGTTATAGAAGTTTTGTTGAAATATTTCTTGAAAATAATTAAAAATTGAAATTAAAAAATTGCATTCTAACACACAATAATCATGGCTACTTTATGTGTTTAGTCCAACAAGGTTTTTTTAAATCTTAGAATATATCTTAAAATGCTACAAATTGTATGATTGTAAGACATTAATAAAATACATAACATTAATGCACACAGTGATTAAAAATACTTTGTTCATGTGCATGAATTATAGTCTTTCTATCCTACAACCAAGGAGTTACCTAGTGATAATCTAACATCTACACATCTCTTTAAAAATATAGCTCTCTGTCACTCCAGGCTGCAGTTGTTTCACCTCAAACATTGGTTTGCAGTTTTAGTGTATTTGATAGGGATGAGAAAGGTGATATTACTTGACTGAAGGCTTTTGTCTTCACAATGTAACTAAAATTTTTTTCATACTCTTCCTTCTGATTGTGTCTTAGATTTTTACAATGTTTCCTACAGCCATAGCAAATAAAACTTTATCCATGCTTGTTCACTCAGAATGCTGTTGCAAACATTTTTTTTCTTGATCTTTTACTTTGGTCATGTTAAAGCTTCTACTGGAGCCATCCACTGATTTTTCTTCTATGGTCAGTTAAACTTCAACTTTATTCTTCCTAGCTTATTGTCATCTTTTTTTCCCGTCTCTCAGTCCCCTTTCATCCATAGGAAGGAGTCATTGTTCCTGTATGACTATATTTCAACCATGAAAATTCTTTCCTTTTACCATGAATGCCACCCTCCACTTTGAAGAGGCCTCCCCATTTATGCAATTTTTATTATTGTCTTTCAAATTTTTTCTCATAACTCTTCTAAAATCACACAAAGAAACAAAGAGTTTGCAATGTTTCAAGCTGCTCTATGTGCGGGGATCAACCTTTATTAGAGTGAAGAATTGTTCTTTTTCTTTTCTTTATATTTTCCCATCTATCTTTTCTCATATTTTCTTCTCTTAAACCAGTCTTTCAGCTTTGAACATTTTATATGCACTGACTAGCACAATATCCACAACTGGAATTCGTGGATAAAATACATTATCTTAATATGATTGCATAATGATAAATAATGGTTTTTTTCTCATCCATGAAGGAAGACCTTTATTGGATCATAGGCATGGGGAGGGATGTGCCACAATGAAAGGCATTAGGGTCCAGGTTGTGTTTTCCTTGTGGGGAATGCTCAAACAGGAAGGGATACATCCTGCTTATCAGTATCTGCCTGACATTGGAGGCTGTGCTACTGAATCATATTGGGATTCTTCTGGCAAAGTGGAGTGAGAACATCTTCAGGAAGTAGTCTGCTTACCAGCTGAGGGAGATGGGCATATTCCCATGATTCCTCCCACAATTTTTGAGTTGTATCTCACATATCAGTGCACAAAATATACAGCATGGGAAGTAAAGAGAAAATAGGTGCTGATGCAGAGCCATACAGCTACAATCCAAGATACCTGGTGGCACAGCTCAGATCATCTCAAACGCTGTACTGGGTCTGATTGGGATAGAGGTGTTTTTGTTCATAAGAGCCTGCCTGGTGCTGTATTTTAGATTTGTGACTAAAGCAATGTTGATAACCTGCTAATGTTTTAGCTGTTTCTAAATAGCATTCACACAACACTAAGTCTTTTCCCCACTCTGCCCCAGTGGTTAGACTGGGAATGCATGAGAATTTTGAGGCAGATACAGCCAGTACAAATGACCTGAACTGTGTAAAAGGATATTCCATACTATATGTTGTCATGCTCAGCAATAAAATATCAGGGAACAGATAAGGAAAGTGAGACATTTATGGTTATGCTGCTGGTCTTCCCAACTGGGAAATGCCTGGACATCTGCCTTTCAATGGGAAGCAGTGAATTAATTCCTCGTTATGTTTTGCTTGCATGTGCAGCTTTGCCATTTATCCCGACCCACCAGTTTTCCTTGCTTTGACCCTTCTGATCCTCTCTCCTATCCTACTGAGGGTGAGTGAGTGACTGGGTGGGGACTTAGCTGCTGGCCAGAGTCAACGCAACATAAATGTAGAGAGGAAATGCCAACAGATAGTTTGGGATCTTATATAACATGATCAGAGTGGAGGCCAAGAAGAGGTAGTTGCTGTGAACATTTGCAACAGACTGCCATTTGAGAACAAGGGGACAAAGCCTCCTTTAAAACAGCCTCACAATAACAGGTCCTGGAGTTCATGGAGGACTTTATCTGACATTTCCTGAAAGGAAAACTTGGAGAAGGTCTAGATTTCTAGAGTGTGTCAGTGCATTGGTTTTGTTTGCAATCCATTACCAACTTATTTCCTTTCTGTGAGATAAGACTTAGGAGAAAGCAAAGCAGGCACTAAGCTTGAAAGAATACAAAGAAGTTAATTAAACAGAACTAAAAAAAAATAGGAATCAGAATAAACCTTCAGGACACTTCTCCCCCCACCTCTCCTTTTTCTTCCACTGACAATTGAAAAGGACAAAACTTGGGATTTTTTCAGTCAGTTTACCACCTCTGTAATAGTCTTTCTTCAGTTCACTTAGGGAGAGGAGTCTCTTCTGCTATGCTGTGGAGGCTTCTCCACAAGAAGCAGTCTTCTTGTGTGTTCAATGTCACAGTGAAACAACTGCCCGAGAAATGGTTCTCTGCTTACATGTGAAGGTCCCTTCCCTCAACTTACAGCTTTCTCCAAAACTCTTTTCAAGGGTTCAGTCTTAGCTAATGGAGTATCATTTTAAGTATGACCTGTTCAAAAGCAAAGGTTATTTTCATCTATCTCTGGGATCATCTTCATCTACGGTAACAGGTCTTCTTCTTCCCTGGGAGTAAGGGTCTTCACTTCATCACTTTCATCTCTCTCTCTCTCTCTCTCTGTATTCAAGCTTCTCATTAGATCACAGCTACTTCAACATTTGCTTGTTTCAGCACAGGTACCTTTGCTCATGGCTGTGGTTTGAATGCTCCTCCCCCCATGCTTTTCACGAAATTACAAGGGGCATTCTGATGTATCATAGTCCATCACCATAGCTTTACAAAAGAATTTCAGCTTCTAGGTTCGAAGCATCTCCTCTTTGTCCTCTCTCTGGGCTTCAGCTCTTCCTTCTTCACTGACTCTGGTGTCTCTATGGTGTTTTTTCCCATGCCTTCACCTTTCCCATTTCTCTGACACTGAGAGGATTGATGTTTGCAGGTTTTATCTGTTCTGAAGAATCTTACAGTGCTGAAGGGGTTAATTTTACCCGGGCCTTGTAGCTGGAACTTATCTCTCACTGTTGGTCATGTGATCTCTGGAGCAGCAGCTGGATGAAATTTGGCTTCGTGCCCCCGAGGGGGAGTTTTGGCCTGTGGCTCTGAGAGTGGCTTACTCCAGGCTGGCCCAGCCCCGAGCTGTTGCGCCAGGGGCTGACCCGGCAGGGCCGTGAAGGAGCAGGGCCGTGAAGGAGCAGGGCCGGGGCCCGGCCTCACCAGGCTGTGCGGACTGCGCTTGGTGGGGGCCGGCCTGGCCTGGCCGAGCCGAGCCGAGCCGCAGGCCTGCGCACACAGAGCAGGCCGTGCCATGGGGGCCAGCCCACATGGGCACCCCAGTCACCTGTCCAAAGGCTGGAAGCAAGAGAGAGGTTTCCCCGGCTTGTTCGTACTTAAATGTGGTTTAAAGTGGCAAGCTTCTTAAGTGGCTTAACAGAGTTGTCAGTATTCAAACTAGCCAGTTGATTTGGTTTATCGGGTCTGGAGGAAGTTAGAGTAGCCCCTCACAAAAACANCGTGCAAAAACATCACTTCCGTAGCTGGTGGATTTTTCCTTAACTAAAACCCAAGCTGTGCTAAACCATGACAGTCAGGATTAATTTTTGATTCAGGTTTTGGATGGCCAAACTAGAGAAAGTGCCCTGCTGTATCTACTGTTCATGCAAAAGAAGAATGGTCATGGATTTTAAGATCGATGACAGCCTTTGCTGCTGTGACCGTGCCATTGTAAAATTTTAAATTCTGAGGTAAACAAAAGGTAGAAAGCAGGAAAAAACCCTTCAGGGCAGCAGACTTGGGAACTGGCCAGCAGCTTCCCCTGAATGGCCTTGTCCTCCCAGGGATCGCATTCTTAAGGGCATGATAGCCCATGACATCTTGCTGATCTTCAAGGACAATCTCCTCAAAGCATGGGAATGATCTACCCTCATACACAGGAATTTGTAGAAACACAGAGAGAAAGGAGTTTGGAGTTTTGTCAAGGCTAAGTGAATAAAGTGCACACTAGAAGCACCTTTATTCGAGATGTGTGAAGGTACTGCCAGCTATTAGCTGGAATAATGTTACACTGGCACAAGATAATGTTCAGGGGAAGGAAAAAAGATGCACACAGTGATAAATTTAATCACTAAGTAGGAAGACCTGAAGGAGTGTAAATATGCTTCTACTAGTTACTATGGGAAATTCATTAATTCACCTATATTAGAAGTCAACATGCTGTATTGTAAATAAATGATTAATTGCATTTCAATAAAATTTTAAAAATAAGTATTTTGATAAGGTAATGAATTGAGATAATCTGAAAAAGGTGCCTAATGCCTGTGAGCTAATCTGAAGAATGATATTTAGCATGCAGGCAGAAAAGGTTGCAGAGCACTTCAGAAGATTAATAATGTAAAGTACCTGACCTAGATGAAATGCCAAAAACCCACATTTAAATCATAGAAATTAAAGGAATGAAATAGTTTGCCAGGCTACTTAGTAATACTCTTTGGCCATATATTGTATTATTATCATAAAAGGTTTATTTTTCTTATTTTAAATATTAAGAAATATTAACATTTTTATCATTATTCTAGAGTTACACTAACTTATTCCAGAGTCTGGATGACAAAATGACCATAAATGTTAAGAATAAATGAGTCTGTTATACAAAAGTAATGACAAATATTAAACTGCATCTGGAATTAGACTTGAATGCATTTATATCTGCAAATGTTACCTGTGAGGTAAACAAGAATAGGTGAAACACCTTGAAACACTATGTTCTCTCAGGGTTCTATTTTCTGCACAGAACAGTAATTCTTCAAGACAGCTGCAACAGTGCAACTTTAGCAGGCTGGACTTTGAGTGTTACTAAAACCAAGGGCATGAGCAGTGAAGAAAAAATCAGAACACTTTGCTTCAAAACAAATTGAAACTTTAGCACAGCTGAATGGCTGGATGATGGAAAAGAGAGGAGAGGAGAGGAGAGGAGAGG
>VZRQ01007206.1:11917-25434 GCA_013397975.1 Machaerirhynchus nigripectus
CAGCCCTGCAGAGCCACCTTTCCAGGGAGGTTTTTAATAATCCCCTTTGGAAAATTATCCCCACAGGGAAGCAAAGCCTCTGAGCAGCCCCTCAGGAAGGGATGGATTCCTTCCCAGCACCTTGGGAAGGGATCAGCTCCTTGCCAGCCTCTTGCAAAGAGATTGGGACATTCCCAGGCCCCTGGGAAGGGATCAATTCCTCCCAGCATCGTGGGAAGGAATCAAGTCCTCCCCAGAACCCTGGGAAGGGATCAGCTCCCTCCCAGCCCCTCAGGAAGGGATCAGCTCCCTCCCAGCCGCTCAGGAAGGGATCAGCTCCCCCCAGCCCCTCAGGAAGGGATCAGCTCCCTCCCAGCCCCTCAGGAAGGGATCAGCTCCCCCCCAGTCCCACTCTGGTCCCCAACAAGCCACTGGTACCACCCACTGCATTCAGAACTCCTGGCTCTGTTTTAGGCAGGGATCCCAAAGCAGCTCCTTAAAGGATAAGGGGCTGGAATACCCTCCTGACACCCCACTGACCCCTGTGGAACAACCATGGCTCATCCCCAGGCCTGAGAAGGCTCCAGCTCGCAAACTCCTGGGATGAGATGCCCACCACGTGCTGCCCTGCCCGAGCCCAGGTGCCACAAGGCCCTGCCGTGCCCCGGCCCTCACCTCCACCTTGATGGCGCAGCGGCCGATGGCTCTCACCGCCTTCCTGACAAAATCCACGTCCACCTCCGTGGCGTATTCCTTCAGCTCCGCCAGCACCTGAGGGATGGCACAGCGCAGTGAGAGCCTGGCAGCGGGGCAGAGCCACCGGGGGAGCGGGGCAGCGACCCAGCGGAGCAGGCTGGGCGGGACGGCCGCTCCCGGCCACATCCCGCAGCGCCGGGGCTGGGATTTGGGTAGCCCGGGATGCCCCACGCCCAGCCGCCCACCTGAGCTATGTTGGCCTGGGAGGCCAGGCGGATCATGATGTCCAGCTTCTCCAGTTTGACGTAGATGGGGTCGTTGTACTTGACGAAGAACACCTTCATCTCGTGCTTCAGGATCTCGGGCCTGGGGGCAGTGAGAGGCAGCGTTAGGGGCACAATCCCGAGGCTTCGGGGGCCTGCTCAATGCCAAGGAATCCAAGTCACCGTGACTGTCCCCCGGGATTCTGTCCCTTGGCTCCCCTTTGCTGGCACGTAGGGGACAGAGCGCAACCTTGTCACAAACACAGGCCAGACGTGAGGCAACGGGGGACGTTTGTCCTGCCAAGGCTGGAAGGGATGTTTTAGTGGGAGCAGGGACACAAATCCAGAGCCCAGGGCTAGGCTGGACCTTTCTCACCAGCTCACCCTCTCTCTAAGCCGGGAAAGAGCTCGGCCAGGTCCAGCTCCAAGCTGCCTTCCACATTCCCACTCCCAGGGACACTAATTGCTTTCCTGCTTCTCCCAGAAATTGCTGCTATTTTTAAGAGACGACCACGGCGCTGCCTGGGAGGAGGACGAATCATCTGACTGGGCTGGGGCTCTCCAGCTGCCCCTCCTGCTCCAGGCACACGTGTGGGGCCTCGGCCACCTCCTGCCCACTGGGATTTTAGATCAGCAGAGGGACAAAAGGACTCTGAGCACTTGTTCCAAGAGGACAACTGTGGAGAAAGCAGCTGGCAGCACAAAAATCCCTCCCTGGACACGGAGGGACTGCTCCAAAGTCTCACAGCTTTTGGCTTTGCCATCCTTTGCTGCCTCAAATAAATAAATTAAACTAAAGGAAATATTAAACCAGAGATCCCAGCTTAGCTCCCTGCTCGTTCCCTCACCTGACTGACTCAAGGCCAGCTTGGACATGACTCGGAGCAACCTGCTCTAGTGGAAGGTGTCCCATGGCTGGGGGTGGGATGAGATGAGATCCAAGATCCCTCCCAACCAAACCATCCCACGATCCCACGACTCTCCTTGGATTTTAGACAACAGAGAAGAAAACACCCCACGGGATGGGCTGTGCAGTCAGAGGGGCTGAAGCACCCGTGGCAAAGAGGGGACACCTGGACACGCACCGTTTCTGCACGATGAGGTTGATGTTGCGGAGGGCCACGTACTGCAGCTCGGGCTCTGCGGACAGCAGAGTGACCAGAGGCGGGGCCAGCTTCTTCAGGAGAGTGCCGTAATAATCCAGGTCCTTGGACAGCATCTCCATGAACTTCATGAGCACCTTGACGGCCGACAGCACCACGGCAGAGTTGGCGTGGGACAGCCGCGGCGTCACCCGCTCGCAGATGCTGCCGGGGTGAGAGGAGGGAAAGGAAATGATCCCAGCCCTTCCTCCTGCTGAAAAACTCCTGCCAGCATGGAGGAAGGACTCGCAGGAAAGCTGAGCAGCACTTGGGACCTCCCCAAAGAGGCTGAACTGGCTCTTGAATGCCCCAGCGAAGGTTATTCCCCAGGCCCTGCAGAACCCTCTGGCGGTGACCCCGTTTTGGGCCTGTTGTCCCCTGCAGCCACATTTTAAGCAGCTCAAGGAGCACAATCCCAGTGCCAGGACTCGCTACGGGACCAGGGCAGGCTCCAGATGGCCGTGCCCAAGGCACGGCTCCAGCAGATGCCCGCTGTCCTCCCTCCCGCAGCAGGGTCAGGAGGATGAAGACGCTCCTCAGAGGAGAAGGGGCAGTGCCAGGCCCTGCATGTCCCCTCACCTCTGTGCTTCCCGGTCATCCTTGGGCATGTAGTTGGCCAGGCAGTCCAGGATGAAGATCTGGCCCCACTCGGTGCACTCGTTGAGGGCCGTGAGCAGCTTGTTGATGGACTGGGGGTTGAGGTCCAGCAGGTTGCTGCTGGGGTGAGACTCCGCTATTTCCGACAGCGCCGCCACCGCGTTGGCCACCACCTGCCGGGGGGGATGGGACACGGATTGGTGACACCAAATGTGGCGTGAGGGGACGAGATGCCTCCTCACTACCAACCCCACCCACATCTGGCCTCCAGCTTCTCCCTGCCCCCAGCAGATCTGAGGGAGATGGATGAGCCATCTCCCCCTCCCCGGCACACTCCCGCCGCCCACGCCGCATCTCCAGCGGCTCCCACGTGTTCCACGAGTCAGCCCTGGCTCCGTGCCCAGCTCCCCTTCCCCAGGCGGCTCCGAGGAGCCCCGGAGCTTTCCACACAGCTCCTGGGCTCGATGCTATGCCCAGCGTAAGACTGGAAAAGCAGGGAAGGCTGTGGGAAGAGAAACCCTGGGGAAAGGTGGTTTTAAAGTTCCTCATGCCCGGGGAAAGGGAGGGAAGCCAAAGCCCAGCTGCCAGGAAAACCAGAGGCAAAAGCCACTGGCTGTGTGGGGTCAGAACCAGGCACCAGCTTCCCTCTGCCCCGAGCCAGCTGGAGCAGCCTCCTTCCCACTGAGAGCAGAGGAATAACACACTGCCAAGGGATGGGAGAGACCCTCCGTCCAGGAGACAGGGTTACGGGGCAGGGAACACGGCCTGTGGTGCCAAGAAGCAAAAACTCCCCAAAAGTGGTTTGTTAGCACCAAAAAGAGAGGCTGGGAGAGAGCCTGGCAGGAAAGGAGTAGGCTGTGAAGACGATGGGAGAGCGGTCACTGCCAACGAAGGGATGAAGGGAAGGCGGAGAAGGCAGAAAGCGATCACCATGGGGTTGGAGTCCGAGATGAGATCCTTGAGGGTGTCCAGGAAGCCCTGGTCCTCCACCAGCTGGGCGTTGATGTCGTGCAGCTTGGCCACGCAGACGGCGGCCGTCTTGCGCACGTAGGGGTCCTCGTCCTTGAGGCACTTCCGCAGGGGCTCGCACAGGTACTCCGTGATCTTGTCCACGCGGATGCAGCCCATGGTCCGCACGGCCAGAGCCCGGATCAGCGGGTTTGGGTCCTCACAGTCCTGCAGGGAGGAGAGGGGAGGGTGGGCGCCCTGGGCTCCTCAGATCCCAGGTGTCTCTGGGGGGTTCAGGTCCTCCAGGAGGATTTGGGTTGAAAGCCCGAGGTTTTCACGCTCTGCTCTCGAGAACGAGTCCCCCGAGAGAAGTTTCTCTCTTGTGCTGCACCCACTGAGTTCTAACACCACCAATCCTCACTCCCTGAACTCCTCATTCCCCCCAGGAATCCAATGTCCTTACCACTTACACCAGGTAGCTGAACCCAGCCTGATGTGGGAAACACACACTGGGATTATTGTGTGGGGTTTATCCTTGCTGAAAAGCCTGAACTCCCCCTGAAGCCCACCAGGCCTCTCCACTGAGTGATGTGGCAATATCCTGCCTCCTAACACACTCTTCAATTCCCAACTCCAACGGGAAGATCACGAGGGATTTCTCAGCACATCAATTCACATGACGGCTCTGGATCTCGGGAGCTGCCCACACCCCTGCCAGAGCGAGTGGCACAGCGCAGCTGCCAGAAACTGCTTTTCTGCATTGCTGGACAAACTCAATCAGTTTCCTAGAGCTTGCAGAGCCCCTCCTCCAGCAGGGAGAGGCTTTGGAAAGCTGCCCACGCTCCCTGATCCGCGGCTCGGTGACCTGGGCACGCGGTGTCCCCTGTCTCCTCACCTTCACGAAGGTGTTCACTGCCATGATGGCCATGTCGGGCTGGCTCTTGGCGTAGTTCATCAGGTAGAGGTAGACCAACTTCTTCAGCTCCAGGTTGTCCGTCTGCATGCAGTTCACCACGTCCGGGAAGAGAGCGCTGGAACGCAGAGCGGCTCCGTGAGGGCAGCACACGGCCCACGGGATCCCCCTTCCCACGGATAACCCGCTCCCAAAGCCAGGGGAACCCAGCCCTCCCCTGGGAGCCAGGCTGGGAGAGCTGGGGGGTTCACCTGGAGAGGAGGAGGCTCCAGGGAGACCTCAGAGCCCCTTCCAGGGCCTAACGGGGCTCCAGAAGAGCTGGAGAGGGACTTGGGACAAGGGATGGAGGGACAGGACACAGGGAGTGGTTTCCCACTGCCAGAGGGCAGGGATGGATGGGATTTTGGGAAGGAATTGTTCCCTGGGAGGGTGGGGAGGCCCTGGCACAGGGTGCCCAGAGCAGCTGTGGCTGCCCCTGGATCCCTGGCAGTGTCCAAGGCCAGGCTGGATGGGGCTTGGAGCAGCCTGGGATAGTAGAAGGTGTCATGCCCATGGCAGGGGGGTGGATTAGATGAGCTTTAAGGACCCTTTCCCACCCAAACCATTCCATGATTCCATGAGCTGAGCCCACCCTGCAGCAGACGTGGCTGAATTGCCCATCCCCAGTGGATTTTTTATGGATCTGTATCAAAACCAGCCCCTGATGGACCAAAACTGAGCTTTCCCACACGGCTCTGCTGCATCCCTGCTCCAGGGCACATCCACTGCCCCGGGAAAAAGTGCTGGACAATTCTCTCGGGAGCAGGGTGGGGTTGTTGGGGTGTCCTGGGCAGGGCCAGGAGCTGCACTGGATGGCCTTTGTGGATCCCTTCCAGCTCAGGACATCCCATGATTTCATGCACCATCACGGGACCGTGCCAAAAGGAAGAGCCCCGCTGGCCTGGGGGAGTCCTGAGCACCAGAGCTCTGCTGGGATGGAGGGGAATGGAGTGGATCAGCTGCCTGCACGGAGCTGGGGCCTCCCCTCCCCAAACATCCCGGAGCTGTGGGACACCAGAGATGCTGCTTCATCCAAACACAGACCAATCAGACAATTAAAGCACCCCAGGGGAGGCAATCAAGGTCCCAGGGCTAACACAGGGGTTATCCCACCCTGGCAGATGTCCCGCGGCTCCTGGAAGCTTCTCCACCTCCGCAAACCCAGCCAGCCCTGACAGGATCAAACCCGGGGCCCCCCTAAATCCAGGGAGCTGGGCTTTGCAGAGCTGCCACCCACCTGGGCTGGTCTCACCCCAGGCTAAACCGGGCTTTGCTGGCACCTCCTGGGGAGCAGTGAACTCAGCAGACTGCTTCCCTGCAGCCTAAAACAGGCACGCACCAAAAAAATGGGCTGGCACAGCCATAGGATCATGGAACAGGTTGGGAATCATGGAATCTTAAAGCTCATCCAGTGCCACCCCTGCCATGGGCAGGGACACCTCCCACTGTCCAAGCCCCAGTGTCCAACCTGGCCTTGGACACTGCCAGGGATCCAGGGGCAGCCACAGCTTCTCTGGGCACCCTGTGCCAGGGCCTGCCCACCCTCACAGGGAACAATTCCTTCCCAAAATCCCATCTAAACCTCTTTTCGTTTAAAGCCCTTCCCCCTTGGCCTGTCACTATCTGTCCATGTAAAAACCTGTTCTCCTTCTTTTTATAAGCCCCTTCAAGCCCTGGAAGCTCCTGCCACATCCACGTGATCTCCACAGCGGTCCCAACACGGACACTCCCTGCTGCTGCTGCTGCTCTGGGAGCCAGGGATGCCCCAGTTCTCCCGACCCCGAGTGTGTTTTCCCTCCATTTCCTCTCAAACGCACCGTGAAATCCGAATTGCTGACGCTGCCTGTGCTGGGACAGGCCCGTGCAGGAAAAGGCACGGAAGGGGCCACGTGCAGCTCGGCCGGAGGGGAAAAAAGGGAAGCAGGAACAGCAGCTGCCTGACCTTTTGGACTGGAGAGGCTGTAAAAGGTTTATCAGCATCCAGGCCCCGACGGCTCCGAGGGGGTCCTGCTTGTTTTTAGTAACACACGAAGGAAGTGGGAATAATCCCAACAAACTGAGCTGGCAGCCAGACCAATCCTCTTTTAGCCAGATTACAACCAAAGCCAGGAGAGCCCCCACCTGCCAGGTGGCCACGTGGACACGACCTGCACTCCAGGAGGGAGAGCTGCAGCCAGGAGCGTACCTGGGTGAATCCCGAGGGGAAAAGCAGCAAGGGGAAACCCCCTTGGAAGCAACAGGGGGAAAAAGGGAACCCAAAAGCCATCTGGGTCTGGCTTGGGCACTGGGAAGAACAGCAGGAAGGGGAGGTTTAGGATGGGTTTTAGGAAAAGGTTCTTCCCCCAGAGGTGCTGGGCACTGCCCAGGCTCCCCAGGGAATGGGCACGGCCCCGAGGCTGCCAGAGCTCCAGGAGCGTTTGGGCACCGCTGCCAGGGACAGGGATTGTTGGGGTGTCTGGGCAGGGCCAGGAGCTGGATCCATGATCCTCATGGGTCCTTTCCCACTCGGGATTTTCCATGCTCCAGCCCCAGCACACACCTGACGTCCTTGCCGACAGTCATGGACGCGATCACCTTCTTCACAGCCTCCTTCTTCTTCTCCTTCTTGTCGCTGTTCAGCTCAGCCTTCAGCTCAAATATCTCCCCTGCAAGAATGGGAAAAGTGGGAGCTCAGGGGCTGGTGGAAGGGGCACCCCACCCCTCTGCTGGGTGAGCACAGCCCCACCTGCTGCGTGCCAGGGATCCTCTGCCACCCCTTAAAGGGGGAATTTAACTTCCCAAACCCCTCACCGAGGGCTGGGGCTGCCCTGGAGGGCTCAGCCCTCATCCATGGAGAAGGACACAAGCCTCCTGGTGAATCCCTGCAGCTCCTCCAGCCCCACGGTGATGGGAGATGCTGCAGGAGCCAGGAGCACCCCACGGGCTCAGGATGGAGTTATCCAGTGGGTATTTTTGGCTGTGGGATGGTTACCCCAGCCCCAGGAGGCCCTACCCTTCCCAGGGATGACGGCAGATGGATTTTGGGCACTGCTCCTCAAGACCACCCGAGGGAGGGTGGCTCCCAGGTCCCTCCCTGCCTGTGGCAGCAATCCCCCAGCCCAGGGCACCATCTCCTGCCCTCCTGAGGCCACGCTGAGCTCCTTATTCCCTCCTGGGCCAGCAGATTGAGAAGGGAGATGCCACATGGCTTCTCTCCACATTAATTCCTTGCTCTGGAGAGTGCTTAAGGCCCCGAGCGCTGCCCAGGGGAGCTCCTGAGCCGCTAAAGCCGATCACCAGCTGCCACCAGCCCTGGCCGGGCTCAGGGGGCTGGGGACAAGGTGTCCTGACCCCACAGCAGCCTGGCAGCGAGGAGCAGGGTGTGGTGTCAGCCACAGCATCCCACGGGGGCTCAGGGCATTCCCGCAGGAGCTTCCCAACCCTGCCCGCCCGGTTTATAGAGGTGTAAGAACCAGCTGGTGATTTGGGGATGAATTGTGATATTCCTGCTCCTTCCCTTACCTTTCTTGGTGGTGGTGAAGTACTTGGAGTCCGTCATGGTGGTCTCCAGCCAGCAGCACGGCCCTGGGAGGAGAGACAGGGCACAGAGCTTCAGGGTGGATAATTTCCTTGCTGGGACTGTTATGGAGAGCTCCCGGGAAGGAAAAACCAGGGGAGGGAAAGAATTTGGGGTCTCATGGGAAGAGTCACAACCCCTAAGGGGGGGTGAGCAGCTCGCAGCTCCGTGATGATGGGGAATCAGCTGGTTCTCCAAAGAGGATGTGGAGGAGGAAGGGAATCACTGAGGATTCCAGGGCTGCAGCCCTGGCTTTGCTCATCCCACCCCGTGCAGAGTCGGGCAGCAGGGGCTCAGTGATCCCCCCTGGATTCGCCTCCCCTCATCCAAAAAACACTTTCTGAGGGAAAACTCACACCCAGCCCTCCCTCACACCTACACAGGGAACAGCTCTGGGCTGGGGAGGGGAACGGAGCCAAACCCGAGGCTCAGCTCAGCAGGACAGCGCAGCCAAGGGGCACGGATCCGCCAGATCAAAGGGAGCCTCTTCCAGAAACCATCCCTGCTCCAGCAGGGCTGCTTTAAATTCCAAGGGTGCGAGGTTTCCGCCCAGCACTCGAGGCTCCATTATATAATTCAGGCAGTTTAGGGCAGATTTAGGGCTTGGCAGGCTGAGGAAGGCGATGTGCAGCCCTTGGAAAGGTCAGCGGGGATTTGGCTTTTAGGGCTGGTTTTCCCAGCTTTCCTTTGACAGGAAAGGAACCAGAGGCTTGTCCTTGAAAGCCTGCAGTGGCCTTGCTGTTTTGGAGGGGCAGGAGCACGGGAAGCAAAGCCAAGTGGGAAAAAAAAAAAAGATTAAAAAAAAAAAGAGCTTGCGGATGGGTTTAAAATGCAAATGAGCATCTTGAAAGCCAAACGCAGCAGGAGCACAGAGGAACTGTGTCCTCTGTTCCCTGTCCAAGCTGGAGAGGGATCCCCAGCAGGGATAAAAAGAAAATCTGGACGAAACCTGGGGGTTGAGCACGCTGGGCAGAGCACACGGCCTGGCAGGGAGCGAGAGGGAAGGAGTTTGCGTGGCTTTGGGGCTGCTCTGGGGGCTGGCAGCGTGATCCCGGGGCTATTCCAGAGGGGGAAGCCTGTCACCACGCTCCCACAGCCCTGCCCCTTGCGAGACAGGACACTCCTCCCTGCCTGGGTTACCTGGGATTGATTCAGAGCCTTTTTTATCCCACTAAGTCGATGGCTCTCCAGGGAACAGCGGGAGCTCCGGGCTGCGCCACAGCTCTCTGCGCCTCACTGCAGATCCCGTCCTGCCAGACAGGGAGGAAGGAAGGAAGGAAGGAAGTAAGGAAGGAAGGAAGATTCACTGCAGTCCTTCAGATTCCAGGACCTGGCTCGCACTCAGCCCTGCTCTGCAGAAGTGCCTGGAAAGCAAACTTGAAGCCGAGCAGGGAATTTCTGCAGGCAGCTCAGAGCCGTGAATCACGCCGGCCGCTTCCCTGCAGCTTCCCGCTTTCCCAGAGCCCAGGGAAAGCACAGCCTGTGGTTTTCCCAACCACAACCCCACCAGCGTGTGGTTCAACCACCCAAAACCCCACTGACTTCAGAGACAACCACCCAAAACCCCACTGACTTCAGAGACAACCACCCATCCTCCCCACTCCTTCAAGCCCTGCAGCGACCCCGAGAAGGAAAGGGGTTCCTCCAGCTCGGGAATGAAGGCGCACCCCTCGCTGCTCCCGACCTTCCCGGCAGGAAGCACCCCAGGGCCTGGAGCAGGGAGATGGGGGCACGCAGGGGGCTGCCAAAGCCAGCCCCCCGCGCCCTGGGTGTCCCCCGGGGTGACGAGGCAGGGCTGGCTGCCAGCGCGGGACGCGGCCGCCGCAGGTGAATTCCCACAGCTCAGCCCTTGGGCAGGGGCCAGCGCTGCTGCCTGGCTCTGCTTTGAAGGGTGCATCCGTGTGCTGCAGAGCTGGGAGCTGAGAGCTGAGAGAAGCTGCTGGCTCCCTCGGCTCCAGCAATTCCCGCCCAGCTCCTTTCCACGCCGATCTCCCTGGGAGAGGCTGAGCCGAGCAGCTCCTCGCTCACCAAAAGCAGGATGTGAGCAAGGAAACAAAGCAGTTCCACCACCCCTGACCTTGTGGTGGCTCAGGTTTTACCCCATCCTCGTGCCAAACTTGTTTGAAATGGGATTCAAGGAGTTAAGTGTCCGTAGCTGCTGGAGGGGAGCACCCAGAGCTCCCCCGCCCCCAGTTTGGGCTCCTCAGGCCTGGTTTTCGGACAGGTTTTGGTAGTGGCACAAACCCACAGCCTCTCATGGCAACTGCTGGGAAAGAGGGGCTCTCCAAAGCCTCTTATCCCTCATTTTATTCACTCCAGAGAACTAAATTCCACAGCTCCACAGGAGCCAGAGCAACACTGCTGCTCTCCCGAGCCTCTCAAGCCCCTGGGGCAGAGCTCAGCCATCTCATTTTTGCCACTGCCACACCAGCAGCTCCCAAATTCAGCTGTCCTGGGGAAATAAGAGGCTCCTAAACCCAAAATACATCAACAAACACGTCACCGTGCTTCCCACCGAGGTGGGTGCTGCCAGGGGGTTCCTGGGAATGACATGGATGCCAAATGAGCCATTGCTGGAGCTGCTCGTTTCCTCTTAAGGAGAGTGGGGGAAACTCATTTCTTCTGCTGCGTTTATCACCCTGTTTTAGGACAATTCCTCCACCCTTGAGGGCTGAGATGCTGCTGACCAGAGGCTTTCACAGAACCATGGAATGGGTTGGGTGGGAAGGGACCTTAAAGCTCACCCAGTGCCACCCCTGCCATGGGCAGGGACACCTCCCACTGTCCCAGGCTGCTCCAAGCCCCGTCCAGCCTGGCCTTGGACACTGCCAGGGATCCAGGGGCAGCCACAGCTGCTCTGGGCACCCTGTGCCAGGACCTCCCCACCCTCCCAGGTATCCCTTCTATCTATATTCCCAATATCCCATCTATCCCTGCCCTCTGGCAGTGGGAAGCCATTCCCTGTGTCCTGTCCCTCCATCCCTTGTCCCCAGTCCCTCTCCAGCTCTCCTGGAGCCCCTTTAGGCCCTGCAAGGGGCTCTGAGCTCTCCCTGGAGCCTTCTCCTCTCCAGGTGAGCACCCCTAGCTCTCCCAGCCTGGCTCCAGAGCAGAGGGGCTCCAGCCCTTGGAGCAGCTCCGTGGCCTCCTCTGGATTCACTTTCAGCTCCCACCAACACAGACCCACTGCCAGGGCTGGGATGCAGCCTTTACCCATGCCCAAGACGTCCCAAATGTTACCCCAGCACAGCTCCCAGGTCCTTCCAGGCCCTGTGACAGCCCAGACCAGGCTGCCAGAGCTCCGATCTCCCCAGCCTGACCCAGGCCTCGGCAAGGAAGGAAGGGAGCAAAGGCAGGAGGTTCATCCCTGCACACGCATTCCAGCTGGAATTCAGGGGGGACAGACTGGCACCTAAAGCCAGGCAGAGGAGAAAGGAGCAGGATCTCAAAGGGGAAGCTCCTAGGAACGGTCTCACCTGGAAAACAGAGGGGCAGCTGGAGCTTAGTGGGGAAAGGGAGCTCCCACAAGCAAACACCGCAGCTGGAAACGAAGCACTCGAGGGCCAAGGTGGCACAATTAAGGAAATTAAGGAAGACTCTAAAAAATTAATGGGTAACTGGAGCCGTGGGGAATCACATTTCTGCTCCCTGCTGGTGGGAGGCAGGTCCTGGGCAGTGCAGAGGCCAGGCAGGGCTGAGGTGGTGATGGTTCCCCACAGCACATCCCTGCCCTACGGATAAACCCCGGGAGCTGGCACAGACACCAGAGAGGGGAGAGAAACACCCCAGAGTGGAAGAAGAGAACCAGAGGCTGAGGATACAGAACCCAAAAAGAGCCTTGTGCTGACCCCAGTTCTTGCCCTCCTTAATCCCAGCGGTGTTTCCTGGCGATCCCATCCTAGAGCCACGGCCACAGCTCCCATCCCTGTGCCCATCCCACCTCTGCCAGGCTGCCACAAACCCCCAGGGGCTCACAGCAGCCCCACACACGTTCCCAGTAAGATATTTTCCCTGTATCTGGCCTAACTGGGCCAGTCTTTGCTCCAGCTCGGCCCTGCAGCAGCGCGGGGCTGCGATTCCGCTGCATCCCGAGCGGGACCAACCCATCCACGTCCTCACAAAGCTGTTCCTGACCAAGCCCAGAGCCTTCCCAAAGGCTCCAGCTCCATCAGACCAGGGGCCCCTTGGATAACTTGGGGGTAGGAGCCCTGCCAAACTCCCCGTGCCATCAGCAAGGTGCCCAAAATCCTGGCAGATCCAAAGCAACAAAAGCTGCAACCCATCCATCCCATCAAACGATAACTGGGGAATAAACCCAAGGAAAAAGGCCAGTCCTGAGGTGCCCCCTGCAGCACACACTGCCAGCATCCCACCACCACCGAGCCCAGAGCTCGGAGAGCTGGGGGGATTTTTAATCACCTTGAACAGGGATGGCACCCACAGGGGCTCCCCCCAAACTCCGGCTGAGCGCCCTCAGGGACACCAACGACCCTGTTCTGGGCACAGCACCAGGTTCCCATGGCAGAGGGGATGTTCTCCTCCTGGGAAAGCCAGGTTCTGCAGGGCTGGACACCTCCTGCCATGGAATTCCCAGCTTGGCCTGATCCAAGCCAGGCCCAACACCTCTGGAAAGCCCCTCGGGGGCCCAAAGCCTGTTCAGCCCGGCAGTCTGACCCCACAAATGGGTGTGGGAGCCACAAACCAGACTGACCCAACTGCTCATCCGAGGCTTATCCCACTTTCTGTCACCCCAGGAGAGAGCAGACACACAACCCCAGCTAACCCCGCTGCCGGTGGGGATGGGACCCCTGACAGGGGTTAAAACTCTGGGGAACTCCACACGACAAAAAACTCCTGCAAGAACAACACCACCACCTCCACCACAGCTCCTCCAGGCTGGACCTGTCTCCCAGCTCCTCTTTATCCCGTTTGGCACTTTTCTCCCTAAAATCTCCCCGGAGGAGGCAGCAAGCACAGGATAGCAGCCCAGCTGCCTCCCTGTCTGCTCCATGCCCCGTTCCCCCTTTATTCCATGCAGAGCCAAGACCTTTCCTCACGGATGTGCCGTGCCCTGAGGCGGGTGAAGTGGTCATCGCGTGTCCCCCAGCCCTCACAGAGGGTCCTGCCCCCAGTGCGGTGCCCGTCAGGGACACGGTGCCCGTCGGGGACGCGGTGCCCGGGGTGCTGGGGAGGAGAGCACACCCCGGGGCGATCCCGCCGGGACGGAGCCGGGAGGGCAGCGCTGGGACACGGAGCGGCCGCGGGGACACGCGGGACACGGCTCTGGCCCGGCGGAGGCTGCGGGATGGGGGGACCCCCGCGTGCCCCGGCCGGGGGTGGGAGGGGGACACAGCCCGGGCCGAGGAGGGGAGGATGGGGACGCGGCA
>VZRQ01007206.1:30204-45984 GCA_013397975.1 Machaerirhynchus nigripectus
CAGCGTGGTGGGGCAGCGGCTGTGGCATAGCTGAAGGGGAGGCGGGGGCTGCAGCGAGGGTCTGCCCTGGGTGAAGGCCAGGATGGCAGAAACACCCCCCGAGCTCGTCCTGCCCGTCCTCCTTCGCTCCCCGGCTCAGATGGAGCGAGGGGTGGGGAAGGCAGAGTGCTCGGGGAGCCTGGGACGGCTCTGCAGAGGACAGGCATGTGTGGCACGGAGTTTCCCCAAGGAGGGGAGGCTGCAGCCTCCTTCCCTCCCGCGCTGCAGCTTCCCTTCTCCCCGTTGCAGTGAGGCTGGACAAGCTCTCGGAGGTGGCCAAGGTGAACACGGACGCCATGCGCATGGCCCAGGAGGAGATCTCCGAGTACCGCCGGCAGCTCCAGGCCAAGACCACCGAGCTGGAAGCCCTCAAAGGGACCCAGGAGTCGCTGGAGAGGCAGCGGCAGGACTCGGAGGAGCGCCATCATGCAGATGTCCTGTCCTACCAGGTACCGTGGTGCAGTGGGCAGCGGCCCAGGCTGGGGAGGGACCATCCAGCTGCCGGGGAGGAGCAGCGCTGGGGTTTGGGCTTCAGGGATGTCAGTGAGCTGTGCCAAATGCTCGGGGCTGTGTCAGAACCAGCCTTTGCCTGCCCACAGGGATCAGGAACTCAGAGCCTGAGGCGGTGTCCGGGCTGTTGAGTCCCTCAGCAGCCCTGGAGCTGCCCCATGGCTCTGCCTGGCACTGAGCTGCCTGTGAGGGTGGTCACAAACACCACGGAAGTGTGTCCAGGGTTTGCATCCTGCCCCCAGATTTGGGCAGTGAGGGCTGCATTGGTGGCCTTGGAGTGAAGTGCTGTCCCCAAGGTGATGTCCCATCAGCCTCTGGCTGGAGTTCAGTTGCCATTGGACTCACCCAAGTCCTGGAAGCATTCCCACAGCTTGTCCCTGCTGGAGGGGGTGCTGGGAGCGGCCCAGGAGCTCAGCTGGAGTGCAGCTCCTCGCTCAGGGCATGCAGGGCTCCTGCCAGGTCCCCCAAGGCAACCGGACACCCTGGGACAAGTCCTGGCTGTGTCCCCTTCCCTGTGTGTCTGCAGGAGGAGGTGGCTGCAGACCACTCTGTGAGGACACGCTGGTGCTGGAGACCAGGAGCCAGTTTAGGGGTGCTCTGTGCTCTGCACAGTGTCCCCCCGCTGCTGGGGACTGTGTCATGTGTCCCCACCCACGATTGCTCTGTGTGCCCACAGGAAACCATCCAGCAGCTTGACAGCGAGCTGAGGAACACCAAGTGGGAGATGGCAGCTCAGCTCCGGGAATACCAGGATCTGCTGAACGTCAAAATGGCCCTGGACATCGAAATCGCTGCCTACAGGTACAGGGGGAGCAGGAGGGGGAGTGGGGGGGTCTCAGCCAGGTCTGCTCAAGGTCCCTCGTTAACACCTGGGCTCTTTTTGGTGAGAAAATCACCAATCCTCCAAACCCAAGGTGGGCAACGTCCAGCTGGGTGACCCAGTGGTGCGTGGAGGGAAGGGCGAGGAAACCTGCTCGTCCCAGGCCACTGGAGCAGGAGGGTCATCCAGGATGGGGCAGGGAAGGAGATGGAGCTGCAGGACACGGCTGGCAGCTCCTGGTCATGGGAGGAGATGAGAAGCCACCACTGAGTGCCCTGCTCTGTTCTCTCCCTGGCAGAAAGCTCCTGGAAGGGGAGGAATATCGGCTCGAGACTGGCATTGGGATGCTCTCCTACCCCGAGGTGGTCCCCAAGGCTCCGAGCATCACCACCAAGGTGAAGAGCGAGGAGAAGATCAAGGTGGTGGAAAAATCGGAGAAGGAGACGGTGATCGTGGAGGAGCAGACGGAGGAAATCCAGGTGACCGAGGAGGTCACAGAGGAGGAGGAGGCTGAGAAAGAGGCTGAAGAGGAAAAAGGCAAAGAGAAGGGGGAGGAGGAGGAAGAAGAGGAGAAGGCTGAAGAAGAGGGTGAAGAAGAGGCCAAGTCACCTGCAAAGGAGGAGGCCAAGTCCCCAGAAAAACCCGAGTCCCCCTCAAAGGAGGAGGCCAAGACCCCAGCAGTTAAGTCCCCTGAAAAGCCCCCGACCCCCTCAAAGGAGGGGGCTAAGACCCCGGCTGTGAAATCCCCAGAAAAACCTGCAACCCCCTCAAAGGAGGAGGCCAAGAGCCCGGCTGTGAAGTCTCCAGAGAAACCCCCAACCCCCTCAAAGGAGGAGGCCAAGAGCCCGGCTGTGAAGTCTCCAGAGAAACCCCCAACCCCCTCAAAGGAGGAGGCCAAGGCTCCAGCTGTCAAATCCCCTGAAAAGCCACCAACGCCCTCGAAAGAGGAGGCCAAGACCCCGACAGTGAAGTCCCCAGAGAAACCTGCACCTCCCTCAAAGGATGAGGCCAAGACCCCAGCAGTGAAATCCCCAGAGAAACCCACACCCCCCTCAAAAGAGGGGGCCAAGACCCCGACTGTCAAGTCCCCGGAGAAACCCCCAGCCCCCTCTAAAGAGGAGGCCAAGAGCCCAGCTGTGAAGTCCCCGGAGCCACCTGCAACTCCCTCCAAAGAGGAAGCCAAACCCCCATCTGTCAAATCCCCAGAGAAGCCCCCGACCCCCTCTAAGGAGGAGGCCAAGCCCCCGACTGTGAAGTCCCCAGAGAAGCCCCCAGCCCCCTCTAAGGAGGAGGCCAAGGCCCCAGCGGTGAAGTCCCCAGAGAAAGCCAAATCCCCCGTGAAGGAGGAGGCCAAGTCTCCGCAGAAGGAAGCGGCCCCAGCCAAGGAGCCGAGCCCGGCTCCAAAGGAGCCAAAGGCCCCCGCCAAGGAGGAACCGCCCAAGGAGGCGAAGGCTCCCTCCAAGCCCGAGGAGGGTAAGAAGGAGGAAGCTCCCAAGAAGGATGTCCCGGCCAAGGCAGAGGAGAAACCCAAAGAGAAGGCGGCTGCTGTGCCGGAGCCTCCAGCTCCACAGGCCAAAGAGGCCACCAAGCCAAGCCCCAAACCCGCTGAAGAGGGAAAGGCCGAGGAGGCTCTGGCAAAACCTCAGCAGGAGGTCAGCAAAGCGGCCACCAAGGAGGCTGAGAAGCCAAAGGCTGAGGAGAAGGTGGAGGAGCCCAAGAAGAAAGTGGAAGAACCCAAGAAGGAAAAGGTGGAGGAGCCCAAGAAGAAGGTGGAGGAGCCTAAGAAGGTGGACGAACCCAAGAAAGAAAAGGCAGAGGAGTCCAAGAAGGAGAAGGCAGAGGAGCCTAAGAAGGTGGAGGAACCCAAGAAGGAGAAGGCAGAGGAACCCAAGAAAGTGGAGGAACCCAAAGCTAAAGCAAAACCCAAAGATGAGCCCAAAGCCAGTAAGGAACCCCCCAAAGTGGAGGCTCCCTCCAGCAAGGAGGGCACAGCCCCAGAGCCGGCGCCGGGGAAGAAGTGACGGGAGAGTCCCGGGTGCCGAAGGCACCTCCGTGCACGGGAGCTGCTCCGTTCCCTCCGATGGCTGGGCCCGGGGTGGGACCCTGGGGACCCCCAGAGCCCCCAGGCCAGGCTTTCCCTTAGCAATAGGCCCGTGAGAGCCCCTCGGGTGGGCGATTGCTTCCCTCGCAGAACGTGATATTCGCCGAGCGCCACATTTAAACACTTGAATTATACCCCAGGAGAAGAGGGGGGACCCCCGGGGGAACCCCACCGCCCTTCTCCTCTAAGTGCATTTATTTAATGTATGTGCAATGGATGGATGAGTGCAATGCAGAGCTGTAGCTGCTTGGGGGGGGGCTGGCGGGGTCCTGCCCTGCCCTGGGGGGGTGACAGTCCCTCCGGGCAGAGGTGGGAGAGGCTGGGAGCTGCTGGAATGCTCACAGACACACTCGGTGCACCAGGAACCTCAGCCCACTGATCTTTGCTTTCTGTGCAATAACCAAATAAAAGTGCTTACAGAGACACCCCGGCTCTGCTGGCTCGTCCTGGGGGGAGGACAGGGAAGGAAGGTGGGAATGCGGGGCTGGGATCTGTCACCACGGGGCTTTCCAGAGGGGAAACGCACCCCAGAGCAGGCAGGAAGGACCCTGTGCCCTGAGGATGGGAACAGGGCCAGTCCTGCCATGCTTTCCAAAGGATTTCAGTGTGTTTTTTCCCCTTCCTTCTTTTTTTAAAGCGTGGCTCCCAAGGGAGTGGGAGAGCCTGGTTTGACCCAGGGGCTGCGGCGCAGCCCGGCACTGCAGCACTGCACCGAGGGCAGGGGCTGGGGGGCAGCACGAGAGGGGCTGTCAGCTCTCCTGGGGGAGAAATCACTCCCAGGGCAGACAGGGAGAGGTTGGGATGAAGGAGGGACAGTGACCTGGGCAGGGGGGATGGAACCCCAGCTCTGCCAGTCTGGACGTGGAACAGGACCCCGACATGGAGCGGTGCATCCCGACTCCCCGATGCCAAGCAGGGCGAGCTGAGATGCTGGGATGTCCCAACCCTCGTCCTGCCTCTCCCAGGAGCCTGCTCTGCTCCCCTCTCCCAGGCCAGGGAGCAGAGAAGCCCCCAGGATGCAGGGAGTGTGCCGATGGGATGGCAGCCAGCCGGCAAGGACAGGCTGGGGCTGCAGTGCGGGCTCTGGAAAAGGGCTATTTTTAGCCACCTCAGTTTTTAGCCATCTCAGCTCCCCAGCCCCGTGGTGGGGAGAGAAGTCAGGAGGCAGGCAGCATCCCTAGAAAGGCTGTCAGAGCCCAGGGGTGGGACAGAGGGCTTGCTGCGGCCCCCACAGGTCCCCCATCCCAGCCCTCTGCACAGACAAGGCACCCACATATTTTTTCTTCAGCTCAGTTTAATCCCTTTGACTACAAAACCTTCCAACAAAACCCAAACTCTTGGAAAAGGAGCTGAAATGTCAGGATGGGAACACTCCTCCCACGGAGTGAACGAGTCCCATCCCAGAGTGATGCCTAGGGCTGCTCAGCGATGGCTGAAGAACCCCTGGGGGTAGTTGAACTTGAAGGGCTTCAGGCGCAGGGGACCCCTGGAAGACGAGAAGAGGGAGAGGCTGTGACCCACAGGGATCAGGAACAGCCCATGGCACCCACAGAAGAGGCCCAGTCCCTGGGATACTGCCCAGCTGTGGGGGCAGATTCCCACAGGACATGCTTCCAGGCTGGCTCCAGGGATCAGCAATGCCAGCAGAGTCCCTGCCAGCACCCTCAGCCCCCAGCCAGCTCCCACCTGACCAGGCGTAGACACATCTTCTCCTGGGGGAACTCCTTGGGCCCCTCCACGCTGGGATCGTGGGGCTCTGTCTCCAGGTACACATCCAGCACCATGCACAGGCGCTGCAGCTGGTTGGTGAGGAGCTGGTAGCCCGGTTTGGGCCCCCACAGCTCCTTGTAGTAGACATTGACCTCGCTCTCCATGGCCTGGAAAACAGGGATGAGGTTGGCACGGGCTTGGATCTCTATCCCGCATTCCCAGGAGTGCCCGGCCACCGGCTCACCCCAACATTCCCTTGCTATGGACACAGAACTGCTGGGGACACCCCCAAAAGAGGCAGGGGTGCTGCAGCCCCCTCTGCCCCCGGCCCACAGTACCCGAATGTTGTCGTCGTTGCTGCTGTTGCGCTCTCCCTTCCAGTTGAGGCACAGGCTGAAGACGGGAGGCAGCGTGGAATAACCGGGATTCAGCACCACGGCCGCCTGCAGCTTGGCTGAGCGGGGAAAAGGTGTCACTCACAGGTGGGTTATCCATGAAGGCTCCCAGAAGCCGCCCTGGGATGGGGATTGGGAATTCCCAAGGGAAGGAAAGGTGCCTACCTGTTCCCCTCTCTATCAGGGCCATGTAGTAGAGGTGAGTGTCTTCAGCCAAGCCGGCCTCTATCACATCCTTGGTGTAGGGCAGCTCCTGAGAGGAGGAGGAGGAATGATGGCTCCGGTGCCATGTGGGAGCTGGAAAGGAGCTGGAAGGGAGCTGGGAGGGAGGGACTCAGCCTCGTGCTCGGCACTCACGGCGTAATCCTCGTAGGGAATGGCTGTCCACTTCACCAGGCGCGAGACGATCTTGGTGGGGAAGAGCTGCTGGCACTCGCTGGACACCGGCACAACGCCATGCTCTGGAGGCAAGGACAGGGCCCTGAGCAGGGCAGGGCTGGGGACACAGCTCTGTCACTGTCATGCAGCAGGGCGCTCCCAAAGCAGGACCTGGGGATGGCTTTATCCTTCAGCAGCTCCATCAGGTGCCCAGCAGAGACCTGGGTTGTGATCCCACTGGATCCCTGGCCTGTGATCCCACTGGATCCCTAAGCTGTGAACCCACTGGATCCCTGGCCTGTGATCCCACTGGATCCCTAAGCTGTGAACCCACTGGATCCCTGGCCTGCAATCCCACTGGATCCNTGCAATCCCACTGGATCCCTGGCCTGCAATCCCACTGGATCCTTGGTGTGCCTCACAGGCACACAACATGTATGGGTGTGCAGTTCACCTCCCACCATGTCCCAAATCGCTTCCCAGCGCTGGGATGGCCATTCCCAAAGAGGTGCTGGGCACTGGAAGGGGCAGAGCCTTCCTCTGCCACACAAAACAGGGCAGTTCCCTCATTCCTACAACTCCCAAGGGCAGAGGGAACTGGGAATGCTGAGGGTGGCACTGCCACCCATCAAAGCTGACATCAGCCAGCTGCTGTTCCACTCGCCCTCCCAGTTCAGGCACTGGCTGAAGATGGGCAGCAGCTTGGAGTAACTGGGACTCAGGATCACGGCCACCTGGAGCTCAGCTGAGCAGAGCAGAGATGCTTCCCTGCATGGGGACCCTGCCACCACAGCCCTGTCCCCAGGGATGGCTGGGGGGCCCAGCAGGACCCTGCCACTGCATCCTGTGACCCCAGGGATGGGCAGGGAGCCCAGCACTCACCGAGGGATGCAAACTGCTTGTGCAGGGCCAGGCGGGACTGCAGGCGGCTCCGGAGCAGCTTCACCGTCAGCTCCATGTGGCTGGCACTCAGGGAGTTGTCAGCAGCCACCGTGTGCTGCAGGCAGGAGGGATGTCAGTCCCCAGGAGCCATCCCCCACAGGGACAGAAACCCACTGGGTCACTCAGTGTCACCGACAGGGCTCGGACTACCCCGTGTGTGACACAAACACATCATGCACAGACCCAGCCCAGCCTGTCCCAGCCACAGGAGTCCCAGCTGGTGCCAGCAGGGGCACAGGGCAGGACCCCAAAGCTCAGCCTGACGCTGTGGGGGAGAGGGGAGGGGTTTGTGCCGTGCCTGAGGCTGATCCTTGGGGAAATGCAGCCCGCCCAGCTTCTGCACCCACACGTAGGGGTGTCCCAGCTCCGTCACGTAGTCACTCAGGGTCAGGATGCTGTGGGGACAACGAGGAAGGGTCACATCAAAGCCAGGGAGGATTTGCTGTGCTGGAGCAAGGAACTCACGGCAGTGGCCTGGGTGACACTCACCCCACTTTATCGAACTGGAACTGGTTGGCCGGGTTGGGCGTTTTCCTCCCGTGGTCCCCCGGGTAGAGGCAGTTGAGGAGGGAGTCTGGGGAGAGCAGGTCCCTGGCAGAAAGAGGGGAGAGGTGAATCTGCAGCAGCCTGGGCTCCACATCCCCCCCACAAACAAACAGCCCTCGAGCACGGACAAGGGGATTAAGAGCTCCACAAGTTCAAGACCTGAATGACTTTCCCCTAATTCCGCTCCTAAAGGAGACCTGTCCCCTCCCTGCCTGGGAGAAGATGGAAATCACAGGGCACCAGCTCCTGCTCTCCCAGGAAGCTGCTCCCTCCAGTGCCATAAAATTCCTCATGTCTGACTGGACTCACAAGCCCGACCAAGCACAACGGGCTGCAGGATTTGGGGTCTGGCTCAAGGCACAGCCTCCCTGGTTTGGGGTAACGCAGCCAAGGGCAGCAGGAGGGAGGGAACGCCCTGCACAGGATCTCCAGCTGCTGCCACAGAGGGTTTGGGCTGTCTGCAGCAAGAAGAGAACCCCAGAAGGATGAGGAGGCTGCATATGAGACAGGCTGGGAGGCAGCACTTGCTCCCAGGCAAGCCCAGCTCAGCCTCTCCCACCTCCTGTCCCAGGGAGAGCCACCAGAGAGCTGGCAGCTGGTGGGAGCTCCCTGGGCAGGCTCCCAAAGCTGCCACTTCAGCTGTTCCTCACACCAGTCAGGCTCCAGCGGGCTCTGGGGAGCACAGGGAGAGGCAGCTGCATCTCCAGAGCTCAGCACAAGGTGACCTCGGGAGCAGTCAGGTGAGGGAGGCGGAATGTGTCAGCAGGAGAGGCTTTCCCCCAGCTCCTGACAGCTCTGCCACTGCTGAGAGCTTCCCAAACTCCCTGACTGTGGCTTGTCATGGCAGAGGAGAGGAGGAGGAAGGTGCTTGGGCTGTGCAGGGCTCCTGGACCCACGGGGGCAGAGGGGTCACTGCCTGAGGAGCTCTGGGCTGTGCAGAGCTCCTGGATCCCATGGGATCAGTGCCTGATGATCTCCAGGCTCTGCAGGGCTCCTGGATCCCATTGGATCACTGCCCAGTGATCTGCAGGCTCTGCAGGGCTCCTGGATCCCATTGGATCACTGCCCAGTGATCTGCAGGCTCTGCAGGGCTCCTGGATCCCATTGGATCACTGCCCAGTGATCTGCAGGCTCTGCAGGGCTCCTGGATCCCATGGGATCACTGCCCAGTGATCTCCAGGGCTCCCAAACCCCCCGGAGTCACTGCCTGATGACCTCCAGGCTTGCTGCCCACGGGGCTCTCCTTACCCAGCACTGATGGCAGTGGTCATCTCCACAGCAGTGGTCACCTTGGCTTTCACTGTCATGACGTTGAGGTTCATCAGGTAGTGGAAGGTCAGGTGAAGCACGTTCTCATCTGCCCACACAGAAGGGGTGGCCTTGGTGTCTGCTGCAGCTTGGAGAAACCCCTCCACACCCTCAGCTCCCCCCGAGTCCCCAGGGTGCTGCTGGGGTCAGTCCCTGAGCCGCTGTCACACCCCAGAGCCCCTCACCTTTGCACTTGAGGTCGAGGGTGACGGACAAGGGGTGTCGCTTCAGCATCTCCTTGCGCTTGTCGTCCAGCTGCACGCCCAGGGTGGGCCTGCGCCGCTTCTGGGGGGGCAAAACAGCTCTCAGAGCCTTCTCCTGCTCCCCACCGAACCATGGACCTTCCCAGCCCGCTGCTCCTTCCCTCCAGTCCAGTCCCCCAATCCCCCAGCACCACGGCCACAGCTGCCCTGGGGAGGGAGAGGAGCAGGAAACCAGCTCAGCTCTGGTTCCTGTCATTCCTTCAGCTCCAAGGAATGTCTCCACTCCTGAGAGACAAAGCCAAGGACCTGCTGGCCCAAAAGCTTTCCCGCTGCAAGAGGGGATCACCAAATCCTTTAGGCTGGAAAAGCCCTCTGAGAGCATCAAGTCCCACCACTCCTGCAGCACTGCCAAGGCCACCACTGCCCCACGTCCCCAAGTGCCACATCCACATGGCTTTTAAACCCTTGACTCCAGCACTGCCCTGGACAGCTGTGCCAGGCTGGACAGCCCTTTCCATGAAGGAATTTCCCCTATACTGTCCTCTGACAAACTCTGTTCCCTCTCCTCCTGTCCCTGTTCCCTGGGAGCAGAGCCCGACCCCCCCGGCTGCCCCCTCCTGTCAGGGACTTGTGCAGAGCCACAAGGGCCCCCCTGAGCCTCCTTTTCTCCAGGCTGAGCCCCTTTCCCAGCTCCCTCAGTTGCTCCTGACCCTTTCCCAGCTCCGTTCCCTTCTCTGGACACCTGAGGCCCTACCCTTCACCCTTCCCCACAGGAACAGCCCGAAACACTCAGTGCTGCTGCCAGGAGGTGGGAGTGGAGGCCAAGACCCCCTCAGGCTTTGCTGCTGGGAGCAACCAGCACCTCTAGCCTCTCCTCAGCATCCAGCAGGAATTATCTGTAGGAGAAACATTTCTCCCAAGGAGTGCTGAACAAGCCGTGGTGCAGAGAATGCTTTTGGCACGGGATGGACACAGATCCCTCCCTGTTGGACATCAGCTCCCTGCCCTCAGGCTATTTATACAAAGTGGAGCAGCTCCAGCCGGAGATGCGGGATGTGAGCGTGGAGGGACACGAGAGGAGCAGCTCTGTACCCTGGCTGCTCCCACATTTGGGACACAAACTGGAAATGGCAGCTCCCTCCTCCCAAGAAAGGTCGGGATTTGACATCACCGCACTTCCACACACACTCACAGCGTGCAGGGGCAGCTCCCAGCCCCACCCAGCCCCAGCCCTCGGACCCAGAGGGGGACAGCTCTGCCCCTTACCGTGGTCTGCTCCTCCTCTGCGTCAGAATCGCTCTCATCATCTGTGCAGAGAGAGGGCTGTCAGAGGGACCGCCCCGGGCTCAGCTCTGCCACCACCAGCAGGACCACCAGCCCTTTTGCCAAGGCCATGGCTGCCCCTGACACCCCTCTCCCACCAAAAGCAGGGTCCCACGAGCTGCAGACACACAGGAACAAGTCCCCGGGGCAACACTGCAACCCACCCTGTGAGTCCTCAGGTGGCTTGTAAAGGGCCTTGGCTTCCTCCACGCTCCCTTCAATGGCCACCACCAGCTTCTTATCTGCAGAGGAGACAGGAAAAGTGAGTTAGGGATCCCACTCCTGCTGGAAAGGCAGTGGGCAGAGCAGCCCTGCCCCAAAAGCTCCAGGTTCCTGGTGGAGGGAGCTCCAGCAAAAGGCCAGTGGGAAGAGCAGTTGTCTGGAAAGTTCCGTGAGGTCACCACAGGGCTGGATCTCCTGGGCAGGATGGGGTCAGAGGATGGAAAACACTGGGCTTTGAGGGACTCTCCCTGACCCCATAAGGGCCAAATCATAATCAAGAGCCAAGAGGGGTTGGGGTCTGGCTGGGACAAGCAGGGACCAAGGAGCGGTGTCACCGTGGCTGCAGATGCAGCAGGGACCCGGTGTGGCCAAGTGCTGAAGTGTCCTTCCACAGCCCTCACCACACAGGAGGTGTGGACAGGCCAGTGGGATTCCTGACCTCTTCCAGAAATCCCTCCCAACTCAGGGAGGCTCCAGAAAGCTCCTTAAAACACAAAGCTGCCTGAGGGGATGAAGGTTTCCAGGTGAGCCGTGGGAAGGGTCTCTACAAGGCCAGGGAAAGGCACCACCCGTCCTGGAGTCCCCACCACCCACGGGTGGCACAGGGCAGGGGGTGACAGCTCTGGGGAGGCTGCGACAGCACCGAGCCAGCTCACAGGCTGCAAGGACATCCCTGCCGACCTTGGGAAGGAGGGAAGGGGTGGGAAGGGAGCTTCCCAAGCACTTCTTCCAGCCAGGCAGCTGAGCAAACAAGGTTTCAAATGCTGCTGCCTCACTGCGCCGTGGGGCCACCCCGCTGCTCTGCGCTCAGCAGAATCCCACAGCACAGAAGACAGCGGGGAAAGACCCCCCAAAAGCGGTGATTCCTGAAAGCAGGAGTGAAATCTGGCCCGTGAGGGGGGCACTGCCCCCTCGGTGCTCACCACAGGCCTGTCCGTAGGCGCTGGCTTGGACGAAGAGGACGTAGAGCGGCGGCGGGAGGTGCCGGGCGGTCTCGTACTGCTTGTGTGCCTGGTCGAAGGGCATGAACAGGTACTCCTGGACTGGCAGCGAGGCCTGGGGAGGGACAGGGAGAGCCTTCAGCACTGGGAAGGGAACAGCTCATCCTCCTCACCCTGAGCAAGTCGGAGATGAAGCCGGCACAGGGGTGGGCAGGGTTAAACACGGAGAGCCCCAGGGAAGGGCTGGCAGCTGGCCCTGCTGGGAAAGTTTTGGATCTGGAAATAACCCAGTTCCTCCTCCTGTTCTTCTCTCCCAAGGCAGTCGCAGGGGGCTGGAACTGCGTGGGGCTCTCCAGGGAAAGGCCCATTTAGCAGCTCCTGCAGCTGCAGCTCTGCGGGAATTGCCGCATTAACAAGGAGACTCCGGAGGGGTCTCGGATCTGCCCCTCGCCTTCCCTGAGTGGGAATGGAACATCTCCAAACCCAAACCAGCCCAGGAGCTGCCCCTGGGAGCGGGACCTCCTGCAGAGCTCAGGTACCTGCATGATGCTGTTGAGTCGAGGCTGGAGGCTGCTCAGATATTCCTTCTTCACCTCGATCTCCTTCAGGATCTTCTCCTTGCTGGTCAGGCACTCCTTGTACTTCTCCGCCAGCCTAGGGGTGGGAATTCTGTCACTGCCATACACCACAGCTCTAAACCTGCTGGGGTCCACCTGGATGATGGGCCCCAGCATTCCTGACCTGCCACAGGGAACCGGGAGAGCTCAGACATGGGGCAAACACCGAGCTCCTAATGCCAAGGGCAAGAGGAGGCAGGAAGGAACTGACTGGAGATGGAAAACAAACAAGGAAAAGGGGAAGCTCAGCCTCGTGCCATGCTCCTGGCACGAGGAAGAACTGGATCTTCCCTCGGGAGATCTGCTCCCACAGCAGCTCTGCTGCCAGCAGCCACAGCCCCTCCAAGCTCCCTAAGAGGCTTTTCCACTTCATATCCCCAGAGCCACTTCATGTCTCATAGTCAAGGTTTAATACAGAAAATCCAGGGAAATGCAAGCCCACCACGATGCTCCGAGCCCTGGATCCGCTCGTGTTCAGGGAGAACACACCAAATCTCCTTGTTGCTGCTGACTGCAAGCCCTTTCCCAGCAGAAGCAGGGAAACTGGACATGGAAGTGACCAGTTCCTCTCAAAGGGGGAACAGACCTGACCTTGCAGAACTTGGATTCTGTTTCCGAGCAAAACTGTATTTGTGGGGGTCAGGACACATCCCAACAGGCTCCCACTCAAGTTCTGAGCTCCAGTGTTCACACACCTTCCCAAAACAGAGCTACTGGAACCCCCACACTCTACTCCACAGGCACCTCACACAAGGTGGAGAAGATTCCAAAGCCAGTCCAATGGGGTTGCACAGCTAAAAACACCAACATAAATTATGGGTGGATGTCAACAACCCCAACAACACCAGAAAAGGCCCAAAGCACCACTGGCATCTGCTCTTGAGCAGCTGAACAGGCCATGTCCCACCTCAGCAGTGGTGGGAGATGGACAGGGGCATTCCCTAGATGCCACAGAGTGAGGACTCGGAATTCCAAGGCTTCTCAGCAATTTAATGTGCAGCTGAGGGTCTCCATGAGGTTTGCAATGATCATTTTTAAGCAGAACCCTCAAGAGTTCTGCAGGCTGAACACTCCTCTGCTGGTGCTGGAGGATCCTGGCCGTGCCTCCCACCAGGCAAAAGCAACCAGGTTCTAGGGGAAGGGTCTGGGAGAGGGGAAGCACGAGGGGTTGGAGGCACCCAGCACCTCTCACTGCTCTGCTGAGCTGCCCTCAGGCAGCACCCACCAGCACGTTCCAACTGATCTTTCCAGAAGGTGCTCCTGGACACTGTTACCCAAACACAGGAATGCTGTGTCATGTTTGCTTTCCCCAGGGGGCAAGAGTCAGGGAGCAGCTGAGCCCCGGGACAGCGCTGACGCCAGCAGCAGGACACAGGGCTGTCCCAGCCTGGCGTGGTTGGCAGCTCCACACCACGGCACGGAATGGCAGCAGCTCCAGGCAGGATGGGCTCCCTTTGCAGGGAGAGCAGGGATCATCAGGCAGTGACAGAGAACTCCCTGACCTATGGAACACGGATCCCAGCTCTGCACAGAGGGAATCCCCCAGCCACACAACAAATGCCTTGTTCCACCCTGATCCAAGAGGGTGTGGAAAACTTGAGCCCTACATTTGCTCTCCCAGCAGCTCTGGGGGTCTGCCCAGATCTCTGGAGTAAGGACATGGAGTGGGGACATCCAGAACTACAGGTGTCTGCCCAGATCTCTGGAGCAAGGACATGGAGTGGGGACACCCAGAACTACAGGTGTCTGCCCAGATCCTTGGAGCAGGGGCATGGAATGAGAACACCACTGACCCACCTCTTGCGCTGCTCCAGCTCCCAGTCCAGGCGGGCCAGGGTCTGCTGGTGGGGCTCGGTCAGGGTGATGGCAGGGCGGCTGATTTCAGGGGGGGCCTCTTTGTAGAACTCCTCCAGGCTCACCAGCTCAATCTCCTCGTGTTTGGACCTGCCAGGACACATGGATCAGACCAGGGAAAAGTGGGAAGTGCTCAATGTGTCCCACAGGAGAGTGTCCCTCTAGTGCCTCCTGCCCCAACTTCCCTCTGCTACTGAGCCACCACCATCAGTGAGCTGAACTTGTTTAGGCACTGTCTGTCCCTAAAGGGGCTCCAGGAGAGCTGGAGAGGGACTGGGGACAAGAGATGGAGGGACAGGACACAGGGAATGGCTTCCCACTGCCAGAGGGCAGGGATGGATGGGATATTGGGAAGGAATTGTTCCCTGGGAGGGTGGGGAGGCCCTGGCACAGGGTGCCCAGAGAAGCTGTGGCTGCCCCTGGATCCCTGGCAGTGTCCAGGGCTAGGTTGGACGGGGCTTGGAGCAGCCTGGGACAGTGGGAGGTGTCCCTGCCCATGGCAGGGGGTGGCACTGGATGAGCTTTAAGGTCCCTTCCCACCCAAACCATTCCATGCTTACACAACACCTGGAGCACCCGCTCTGCTCCCACAGTGAACTCAGGGAACGTGGGAAGAGCTCCCAAAGACGGGAATCATCCCTCATCCCAGACACACCACTGCTCCCTCTGCTCCCTGGCCACACTCACTTGAACTCCAGGCACTTGGTGATCTCTTTCTGCAGGTGCATCACCTCGTAGAGCAGGTTCTGGAGCTGCAGGTGATAGGCATCGACCTTCTGCTTGGCCTGAAACATGGACAGAGCAGGGATGGAGCAGGAAAGACACCCCAAGAGAGTCACCTACACCCCCTGTCACTACAGCAGCTTGGGACAGAGGGTTTTAGGGTATGCATCAATTTTTGGGGGGAAGAATGACATTTTTAAGGGCTGGGGGAGCAAAGGATTGTGACATGAGACTGATGCTCCTTCCAGCACATTTCAAAGCCAAGGCACAGGACAGGGTTCATTTGCTGGGGCACACAGAGTTCCCTCTCTGAGAACTCTGGGTGTGGAGCTTCCAGGCCAATCACCCACCCATTTATACACCTGCACAACACCAGACCCTTGAGACAGAGCTTTCTGACTCTCATCATGTTCAAGACAGAAGTAGACACCCTTCCTTCATTATTCATCTAATTACAGCTCCCTGCACTCATAAGGAGTTTATCAGGATCGGAGTCTCCCAACAAACCCTCAACCCAAACCCCACGGCCTGGCTGAGGTGTACACCGTGTACACAGACCAGGCAGGACCACCCCATCTCCCACCCCCCCAAATCCCAGCTGCATTCCTCACTCCCAGCCCCTCCCGGGTACCTCGTGGGTCTGGTCCCTGCCTTTCTTCAGCCGGATGTGGGCCAGGCGGTTCAGCTTCTTCAGGGTCATGAAGTGGACGCAGCTCTGGACGCGCCGCTCGTCGATCTCCGAGGCCTGAGGGGCAGGAGAGAAGGGATGGAAGCAGGAGGGATGGCTGGCACCATCGCTGCCAGGAATTCCTGGCACTGAAGGGGCTCCACGCTCTGCTGTGGAGCTACATTTCTGTCACTGGGGCTTCCGAGGGAGCCTCCCGCTGCCAGATCACAGAGCACTGCTGGGAATAACTGGGAGGGGGGCCCAGGTTCCTAAAGAATCATTCCAGCCATTTTTCCCAGCAGTAGGAACCGAGGTGGTTCAGCCTGAAGCACCTGAGATGTCTCGGGAGCCTGGGACAAGAGAAGCTATTCTATTTCCAGAGCTCAAACTCTGTCCCAGGAGCCCCAGTCAAGGAAGGCTGTTCCATTTCCAGGGACTCAATTCCCCAGCCCAGGAGCCTTGGACAAGGAAGGCTGTTCCA
>VZRQ01007207.1:10556-48864 GCA_013397975.1 Machaerirhynchus nigripectus
AAGAAAAAAAAAAAAGCCTGCTCGAGCTCGACTATCCATCTGAAATTATTAGCAAAGGATAGTTTAGTGCGAGTTGTAGGACCAAAACCAGAAAACAAATCTGGCTGTGAAACTTCTAAGATGTTCCTTGCCCTAGGACAGTGATAATTATGTACTCCATGCTTTATTATTTTTTTTTTTCAATAGTGAAGATTCTACAATCTTCCCAGTATATACTCATTATTGAAGTTATATTTATGGTCCAATGGAAATCTCACATGTAATCTTATTACATCTTTTAGCCACTATGGACATTAAAAAAAATCTGATTATTCTTTTTGAAGCAGGCTACCTGGTTTAGGAGAATGTTACCAGTTCCTAACCAGCCCTTCTTGTAGGTAACATATCTCCAGGTGTTTCAATCTGTTCTTGTAGGTAACATATCTCCAGGTTTTTCAATCTGTTCTTGTTAATTAAGTTTTCCAGAGTTTTCTGGAGTTGTAGTCTTCTTCATGTGTTTCTCTAGGCTATGCACAGATCTAATCCTTTTCCTAAAGGTCAGTTTCCGGAGCTTATGCCAGGACTTCATCTATGAAGACTGTTGTCCCTTACAATGTATTTCTAGAACTTTTTATTTCTAAATGTAATTTTTTAAAATGTATATACGCTAAATTCAATATTTGATACTGTATTCATAAACATGTAGAATGTGTAAGAACATATGTTTTAATTTTTAGCTAATTGTGTAAGATTTTTTGATCTATGGCAGTGTTACAGGGAATGCCACTTTATTTTCTTTGAACAGTAAGCTGATAATAGCTATTCTTTTAGTGAGGTCTTCTGAATAGATTTTCATCTTATGAAACTTTCACTAAGACCTCCATGCTTCCCAGCTTGAATTGTGGAAACATCATACAAGACAATGACAAAAGTCTTATTTGGGCAATGATACTGACACATATATTTTCTTTCTCTGTAAGTTTTGTTCGCCTGCTCTAGAAGGAAATGAAATTGTTTTGATATGATTTGCCTAGCATAAATTCAAATTGGCCATTTCTCTTTCACTTTTTTCCTTCATATGTGCAAATACAATTTTTTTTATTATCTGTCCCAGTGTTTTCTGAAAGCTGAAGTTATTGTTGCATGTCTATAATTCTTCAACTGCTTCCTCTGAAAGACTGAAAATATATTCAACATTTTTTAGTCTTCTGGAACCTGGTCTGTTCTCTGCATGTTCTCAAAGATAAGTGTTAATGAATGCATAAGTATGTCAAATATTTTAAAAAGTGTATTTTGTTTTTCAAGTAGTCTCTAGCTGTTCCCTACCCACTGTACCCCAAATTCTCATTCACACTTATCTCATACAGTAATCCCCACAGTGGACTTTTAGGAGAACAAACATGCTGGTCAATTATGCTCTCTCATCATTATTTGTTAACAGAATTTTGATTCATTCAAGAATTAATATTCTACTTAGTTTTTCTTCTTCTACCAATGCATCTACAGTTTAATTGCTCTTAAGTTATTCTAATGTTTTTAAACTCTGTTAATCTGATACATAATATTGATTTACCAATCATACAAATGAAGACCCTGAAAACTTTGAGTAACTGTAACAGAAAATATTGAAACCATTTTGATAAGAAATCACTGTTTATCAAGAGAACATTTCAAGACTGAGGAGAAAATTGGACGTTAAGGGGTTTTCTTCAGTTTTAATGATCTCTCTGTGCTTCAGGCACTTCAAATAAGCCTGCTGAGGAACCACAGCTGAGTGAAACTGAAAGAACTTGGAAACAAGCACTTTCAAGAACCTAGTGCTCACAGATGGAGAATAATTTCTTCTTGGCCACTGTTCCTAAACTGGAAACCACTTCTTCTCACTACTGGGAACACCTCAGTACCTTTTGCTATTCTGAACTAGGAACAAAGTCTTTGGGAACACAGAATAACTAGCCTGCAAATATAATAAAATACTAATATTTACTGAGAGGCCACAGATAATTTGTTAGCATAACAAAAAATATTTGATACTCTTTCATAAATGGAGAAAATTCACAGTATGAAAATATTAGCCAATACAACAAAACACATGTAAATTGACAAAGCATTGATTTTTCTGGAAGAGTAGTAATAGCTGAAATTTCCTGCAAGCCATACATTTTATTACAATAATAAAAACAAAGAAACTTGTTCTTTTCTATTTTTCCCTGCAAAAATACAATCTAAAATCATAATGGAAGTTAATTTGAATAATATTCATGAATGTTCTTTTTCTCAATATTTATGTATGTTATTAATAATGTAAATTAGAAACGTGTTTATTTCCATCCTGAGAAAAATATGCAGTCACAATAATGGTTTTATTAATTAGTTGTGATTTAAAAAAACCCAACAAGCAAACATCCAAACAAGTATTTCTTTTATGTCTCTTCTGGGACTACTGTTCTGTATTTACTGACTATATAGAAAACGAGGCAATCAGGTTTCAGTTAAACAGAAATGTGTTAAAAAACTATAGCAATTTATTTTTCTAGCACTATTATACAGAAAAAGTGCCTTTCCTCCCATATAGTCCTTTTAAAAACATATTTCAAAGTATATAGTTCGTTATTTCCTAGGATATTAACATCCTACCATAATACAATTGCAAATCAAATTCTTTAAATATCATAGGCAGAAGTTAGAATGCATCCTGTTCTGGGCATTTTTTTGGTCATCCACCAAGTCCTCTTTATTGAACTATCACACACTGATTATTTCAACACAGAAAAGTAAATCACTTGATGCTTACTAAGACTTTAAATAATAATGTGTATAAAGAGATGGACAGGACAAATGACCACATAAAAACCTGAGGCTTCAGCAATGTATCTTCAATATGGTGGACAAAGGTAATAAAACCATATGCTAATGCAAATTAATCATAATATATGTAGGCTTCAAACTTGAAGTCAAAGGTAAAGGTTGAATGGCAGTTTTTAGCACTAGCTCAATATAAATGGAACAATTTTTCAGTTGAAATTACGGCAGTTTAACAGTGTATAAAGCATGGCATTAGCTCAGCATTTACAGAAGGAAATATTAATGTGAAAGGAAAAATCCTCAACACGATATTTTATTTATATGTTAATTGATGTCTCAAGCATTTCTTATCAAGGGAGAGGGAAGGATTAGCTAGTGTTTGTAAAGTCAAAACTGCTTAGAATCAATTCTGTCATCATTCAAAAGTGTCAGGTACCACTATCCTTGTTAATTTGTTTACATTCAGTTTTTTCTTTCTAAGTTACAAATATTTTTAGTATTTTGATATAACAGGGGAGAAATGTCTATCAGTTTGCATTCTTATTGCTACATTACTGAACTATGTTTAAAAGTATGCATGTAAGTGATTTTAAAAAGACTGTTTCTTCACCTGGACCTTTAAAATTTATTTGGAAATACTGGAGTACATTTTTTTGTGGCATATCAGTATATCATTGTAAAAAAATAATATTTCAGTTGGAAAATTATTAAAATATCCCATTAATATGATACATTTTAAACATGGTCATATCTTTTAATTAAATCACATTGAAAAAGCTGATATGAACTTAGTTAACTGTGAGGTACAACTGAAGAAGTTCCCTTGATCATGCAGAAGATCAAAGAAAGAATGAAATTGCACTGGCTGGTAAATTACTTAAAAGCTGTTTTGATTAAAGAATAGTAGCTAATAATCAATTTAATTGGGTTAGAGTCAGCACCCCACTGATAATAAAGCTGGGTTATATAGTTAACATATCCTCTATAAGTTGTATTTACATTTGATTGATTCTCTGCAATTCTGGGCACAGATTTGCACTACAAAGACTTGTGGAATAAAGCTAATCTTGATTTTAAATTTGTGCTTTAAAAAAGCTCTCATTTAAGAATAAAAAGAAGAAGGAAGAGGAAAAACAAATAAAAACCAAAAGACTTCCAAGTTATAAACAGAGGTGTGTTATTCTGAAGCAGAACTCGACTATCTTTAACCTGATTTCTCCTACTGTTAACTTCACTCCGGTAGTGTGATTGTCAACCATTTTCTTTGAAGAAAAAAACCAAGTTGTGTACACAAGACTGAAATTCATTTAACAAGTAAAATTTTTGCATTGGCATTGACTATTATTATTTTCTATACTGAATTGTTCAAATGTAAGCTCTATATTCTACTGTTTTATTCAGATTTCATTTCAAAAGTATTTTAAGGCTTCTCTGAGGTGAAACAGCTTTTTTTTATAGAACTGGCAACACACCTGGGGAAAAAAGGTTGTGGTTTGCAGCAAAATGATATATGTAATCACTTTTTATCCTCTCATATCTTATCTTGAACCAGGTGAAAAAGCATTTGGATGATCACTCCAGCCAAAGGATACAAAATTTATACATACAATTGCACTCTGTAAAGAGGTGAGGGATTTTTAGTCTCTCTTTTGCTTTCCAGGTTGAATGTGACTACATCTCAGTGTGACAGCCTGGCTCTATGTTCTTGGAAATAAATGACTTGTGATAGGAACAGGGATCTCACAACCACCTGAAAAATATATGCATGAGTCACTTCTTTCAAACCAAGTCTTGATAACCTTCTAGAAATAGAACAGACGCAGTTGCAGCTGCTTCACTAGGTCATGTCAAGAGAATTTCTCCACCTGTCCCCGTAAGGGCAAGTCAAGATGACCTCCTCTTTAAGGATAAATGTGAAAACACTGATGACTGACATATTGTACCCATTTTACTTCTTTCTTTAGAATTCAAGGTTCCTGATTTAGGTGGCTTATCTATGGGGATATTCATATCCTCTGTGACTTTTTTTCCAGGTGGGGCCTGTGGACAAGCAAATATTACAGACTGACCTTGATGCATATTTGCTTCAGATTCAGTTCTAACGTCATGCTGGGTACCTCAGCTGATAAATGCTATTCAAAATGACTGAAGTTATCATGTTTCCTTTGCTTATTTCCAAGACTTTTGAGTATTCTATCATCTGACTGCACCAGAGCAATTACAAATGTGTTCATATCTGTCTGACAGTATACTGGGGTACCCTAACCTCATTGCAAAGAATCCCTTCAAGGTTTGAAAATCAAGTAATTTTTTCTGCTCACTTGTTTAGAATCCATCATGTGCCTGTATGTATTTTCTGGCTGTAAATCATGCAGAATAAATTTAAAGAATAATAATTAATGTGCATTAACAATATGCAGGCCTTCCGCATGTCAGAGGTACAAGGAAGTCTTGTACATGAATATTAATCTTACTGCTTTGCATGACACCCAAGAAAATCTTCCAACATAATGCATAAAATAAGGGTTTTTTAATATAAGTGAGGGTGGTGGACTCTCTTTTCATGTCTTTTGGAGAGTTTTTTTAACATTATTTTAGTGTAAAGGGTATCTAAAATTGAATATAACATCATCAAAAGTAACTAGGAATTTCTGCAAGAATGAATGATCTTAAGAGCATCTTTTTTGATATCTAGCAGATTATGAGCAAATTCTTGAAAGTTTGCTTACTCCTGAACTCAAGAGCATAAGCTTCGACTGTTGATGAAAGAGAGAAATTAGAACGAGGGAAAATTTAAATTCCTATTTTGAATGAATTATTATTTACCTTTCATATTCTGATAACTGATGAAAACTGAATGGCATGCAATAAATTGTACATTTCTTAACTTAGGCTGCTTCTTTTAATTTCATAAGAGTTAATATATTATCAAAGAGTGAATTAGTAATCAGTCATATTGCTATCAATTTTACGGAGTCTTTCAACATCACACTTCCTATTTACTTCACTCTGTTTTATATGATAATGTCAATCCTCCTAAAATATCTACTAGAGTGGAAATTTCCATCTTAGGAAACTACTGTACCTTTAATAACCCCTATAAAAATTGTAGCGTGTAATGTTGATTGGCATGAAATAATTTACTTGGTTTTTTTTAAACTGGTTTATTTGCCAGAATCTACTTGGCTTTTGCCTCTCCTGATTCTGTATTGACCACTAAAATATAATTGATCTTCTGCCTCCAGATTCCTGCTGTTTCATGAGCTCTGTTACGACTCAATATAATCTATTTCCCACTGATGTTGAAAAACATAATAAGGTCACAGCAGGGAAGATTTAGCTTCATTAAAACATTATTATTATAAAAAATAAAATGATCTAAAGTAAATTGGTTCTGTCCTTGTGGTACAGTTTGCATACATCC
Organism: Machaerirhynchus nigripectus; assembly: GCA_013397975.1. Taxonomy (NCBI): domain Eukaryota; kingdom Metazoa; phylum Chordata; class Aves; order Passeriformes; family Dicruridae; genus Machaerirhynchus; species Machaerirhynchus nigripectus. Next base: position 16,765 of record VZRQ01007207.1, read on the forward strand.
ACATTAATCTGAGCATATAAAGCAGCAATAAATTTGCTAGTCCTATTACTTTACAAATTATTCTCCTTATCTTTCATTTCACCATGGGAAGCTCTAGTGGCAGATGAACTTTCCAGGTGATATCTAGCTTTGTTGGATAAAAAGATATGGAACCTCTCTTGAAGAACCAGAAAAGCCATTCAATAGAAATGTTTATTTCTGTCTCTAAATTGTTTTGATTTTGCCTGTGCCCAAGTAATGTACATGACAGAATTATTTAAAAGGAATCAGCAAAAAGGGAAATTAATTTAAATTTTGACCCTCTCAGACTTTTATTTACCATTGAAACCCATAAGAAAAGGATTGGGCATAAGATTTAAGATAGAGAGTCAGTGGTTGTTCTATTAATCTAGTTTAATTGATACTAAAATCTGTCAGAACAAATTACAAGTTGCAGGCAGAAAGGCTTATCAATTCATTACTACTTTCAAGGTTCTCCCTTCTCTTTCTCTTTGCCTTCAGCTGCTGGCAAAGGATAGGCTTTTGCAGTTCAATTTTTCAGTTTATTTTTGACTGCTTTTAATTAAATTTGATGGCCTGCTTCTGCACCAGGGAAGTTATTGGAATTGCACAGCATTTTGCTGTTATAATGATGGCTCCCTTGATGTCTGTTCATTATTAACTGCTTTTCAAAATGCTTCTCTCAACTCTCATTTTATAAATATTTAAATAACTGTGAATTTCTATAACATAAATATCTGGGCTTTAGTGATAGCAATTCTATTGCCTATTTAATATATTTTACATAGTAATATGATTTTTAAATAAAGTTATACGTTATAGTGTTAATTGGGAAAGTGTTGTCCATAAATCATCTTACTTGTAAATGTCAGCAGAAATCGTAGTCATATTTCAAAGCAGCAGTAATCAATGAATTAGTCAGTAGTTTGTGAACTATTGCTTATGTGAGTATAATTTTCACATATCTTAATTATTTAGAGCAACAGAAAAATAAGTAAATAACATAAAACAGAGCACTTATAATCTTTGCACTTCAAGTGATTCTACTGGGATTAACTTCAATGTCTTCTGAAACAGATTTCTATTTTTAGTACAAATTTACCAGGGATAAAGGGGTAGAGCAAAAAAAAGGGAAGGTTTTTTACCATAAGTTTGAGTAATGTGAAACAAGAGACGGTTTAGAGTTACAGCCCTTAAAACCCTGCAACAAGCAGGACTTAGTTCTTAAAACAAATTAGTCTTTTTACTGTTTAATGAGTCAGCTACTTGCCCCATCTTCATAGGCAGAGAGCCTTAAAGAAATATAATACTCTTCTAGGTATTAAAGAAAATAATTTGCACATCCTTTCTGACCTGACAAGTTCTTTGTTCTGCAGCAAGTCACACTGTCTTCAATGCAAACTCTTTCACAGGAGGGATATATTCACTATGAGTAATATGGGCAAAATACGGCACAGCACTACTCAGTAGTGAGCAAATTTTTCCTATGGAATACAAAAAGAAGGAGAATAAAAGGTAGTTTGCCCTGTAGTTCTAGGAGCTTAGAATTATTTTAGAACACTTATTTTCTAGAAAACAGAAAATTTAGATTTTAAACGGTCTATTTCTTTGCTAAAATGTCTATCTTCCTATTTTCATCATTACTTTTACATGGCAATTTTTTTCCTTTTTTCTGTTTCCTTTCATATGGGCTCAAATGTATCCTGTCTTCAGTTTTAGGGATTACCTGCTGCTGCTAGCTCCTCACCTATTTTTTTTACTCATTTAAAAGAATGTTTGGGGTTTTTTCTTACCTTTATTTAAACAAAACAATAATCATACATAAAAGGTAGAAATTCTTATTAGTTAGAACTATGCCTTATGAAATGAAAGTAATATTTGTGTATGCTGACCTTCTACAGTCGTTCTGATGGAGCCTTTCTATATAAACACACTTAAAAATAATTTAAAATACTACAAAAAAGTTACATTCAAAGTGCACCTAATTCCTCTACAGACATTCAGAAATCAAATGGCTAAAGTTTGGTTGATATTTATTTCATTTTTTGCTTAATGTAACCCTACACTGGATGCATTCACATGACACGTGAAACTAAAAGGTATAGAAATTCTCCTGCATGACAGTTGAGAAAGGTAAGTATATAGTTAATACTGCAAGTACAGCGAGGAAGCTACCTTTCCATGAAGGTAACACAGCCAGGTATATCCATATTTGATTTAATAGTGACAGCCATCTTCAATCTGCCCTCAAAGACCTTTGTCCAATTTAATAATCTATACATACCTCCAATAACCTTTACATCCTACTATTCAAAACTTTGGTATAAGTTTCAAATGAGTCAGTTGTCCTCTGTTTTTCACCTTTTCCTAAATCTTGATATTTCCTGACATATTAGGTGCAAAAGCTGTGACACCCTTAATTTACTCATTGGTTAGAGTTTCCTATTTCCAATAATGTTAATATAGCCCCTTCAATTTGTCAGCAGGTGGTATCCCATCTGTCATACACAAATCTTCCAGAAATGTCATACTACTGCAGGAAATCTGTCCATCATGATCCAGCTGTCCACTGGCATGGGAAGAATGGCCAGTGTTCTGTCCCCACTGATTCTCCTGCCCTCTGCAAGGACTACTTTAAACACTTCAGAGAAAATACAAATAAACTGAAGAATTTCCTGCACATTAGTTGCATCTAGCTAGGACAGCATCTCTTCTACGTTCAGCCATATTAAATGGAATAATTTTTCCATGTGTTCCCTACTAAAAAAGGAAACTACATTTCAAGTAACAATTATATAAACTCAGAAAATCATCGTAATTATTTTATCAATTATTTTGTGTGAATAGCTGCTATCTTTCCAGCTAACAGTGTACAGCCTTTCTGGTCAAACAGGAGACAGATACAGACTACCTGTACTTTTTTACAGTTGTTAAAGCATACAGAGTCTATGTTGAATTCACATGCATGGTGGTTCCAGGCCATGTGTCCTTCCCAGCCCTAAGGAGCAGAGGAGAGTAGCTGGAGTGAAGAGAGAAAGAACTGTAATTTCAGTCTGAAGAGCTGGTAACAGACAGTAAAGCCAAAATATGTGAATGGACATGTAATCTATGAACCTATTATGTAATCATCACTCCTCAGTCTTCTCTTTGCTGAATGTGAGCACCCACATTTGGCATTTTAAGTTAATACCTGTATATCTGTCTAAGAACTGTACTGTGGTCCACTGCAAACTAGAAGCTCAGTTTGCATGAGATCTTTCAGTGATGATACAAGAGGTCAACACTGAAGTGATTTGTCCGACATAGACGGAGTTTCATGGTTAAACCTGAAATCCACCAGGTCTGGAACAAATTTCACACAGATTCCAGAAGGGACCTCCAAAGACAAATTAAAAAAAACCAGATGCATTAGCTGCCCTCTTGGAACATTGCTGAGCTTTTCACAACCTCGCTAAATGTGTTGAGGTAGAGGGATCAGGTGTTATATTTACTGCTAATATGTTTGGAGCTGTAAAGGTTTAAACATGATTTTTGCAGTAGTAAGCAGTGATGTGTTTGTGTGCATGTAGGCTGCTTGCCAATCCAACTGACGCTATTTGAATGCTAATAATTTACAAAGAACAGTAAGATTTAAATTGCTTTTAAAAAAGGACACACAGCATCAAACTACGATGATTTGTGAGGTTTGGACTGACCACAGAAAAAAATCTATGGTGGGATTGTTTTTGTAAAATATCTGCTTGCATGTTAGATTTGCAGTGCAGACAGTTAATTCAGAATTTCTTTGCTATGAGTTACTGCAAATATTCCTGTGTGAAGGAGCCAAACTTTTCTTTAGAAATAATTCAGTCATCAGCTAAACTGCTGTGGAAAATATATTCATTCATACTTGAAAATAAAAATCAGTACCAGAAAGGAAAGAAATAATAGACTTAATAACTTTAAGAGGATGTCACTTTTAGATTTTGTTACCTTTTTATTTGAGGGTTTGAGTCAAAAGGAGCTGCAGAAAGATGAGTTATAGAGACAAGAAAGTTCCCTCTTATTTTCTGTTCCATAAAATATAAACCATTTTGCTACAAGTGGTATGTATTTTGTTCCAACATATTTAGGTGAAAACAACACAATTTTTATGACTGCTCCTACATTCAGAGGAAATAAATTAGCAAATATTTAAGGTTAAACATTTACTTCTGAATTTGAGTAAAGCACATTACAGAAAAGTTACAGAAGAGAATATACAAAATATAAAACGTAATCAAAAACAGAGATCGTCAGAGATTATGGAAAGTGTCACTGGCTTTCAAAATAAATGTGGTTATGTTTGCAAAGTAAAACTTTAAAAAATTCTTTAAAGAGTAAATTTTGCTATTTGTATCAGTTCTGACATTTTTAATTCTCACATGTAAGCAATTAATGTAAGAGGTAATGCTTATTTAATGAATAGCTAACATTTTATGATAGAATTTTTTCACTAAGTCCTGTTCTATATTATCCACAAATCAGACAGACAACACTGGCAGTATAGAGAAGAAAATTTCTTTCTTGTAATAATGATGTATCAGTCCTTACTAGTAGGACAAGTACTTACAGATTGAACAGTACTCACTGTAGTTAAAAAAAAAAACAAAACTTCCCTACTTCTAGTAGCAGACCACTGGTATTATTCTTGTTTTGAAGACTTTCATAAATTAAGTTCATCATCATTTTATCTGAAACAGCCTTGAACTGCCTGAAGTTGTGCTTAAACTTGTTCAGATACAATCTTTTCTCCTGACCTGCCTATCTCTGATTTATTTCGTCAGAGGTTTTGGTTTGTTGAGGTTTTTTGATTTTTTTTTTTTTTTTTTGTTGCTTGCTTGTTTTGGGATTTTTATTCTTTATGTATGCGTATGTGGGAGAGGTTTTTTTTTGTTTGTTTGTTTGGTTTTGGTTTTTTTAGCATATAACCATAATTTTAAATACCATTCAATAACAAGTATGTAAAGTCTGTATGTAACATCGGTGGGGTTTTCACAATGATTGTGTCAAGAGGTCTTGCTGGCATGAAAACACAGGCTTTGGAAATGGGGTTCATAATGGAGTGTAGAGAAGGAAAGGGAGTAAATAACAAGAAAAGTGGTTCAGATGGTACTGGAGACTCTACAGTTATGAAGAACTTATCAAGCTTTGGGTCAATAGAACTTGATTCTTACAGTGCACTTTAAGAACCCAGACATTTGTGGGAAGAATACAGCAGCTCACATGAAATCCAGCAAGTTCCTGGAATGTGTAGAGGACTGGTTCTTGATACAAATGTTAGATGTGTCAGCCAGGAATGAGGCACAACTGGACTTGTTACTCACAAACCAAGAAAACCTGACATGCAATTATCATGGTTAGTCAAACCTTAGCTGCAGTGATCACAATATTGTGGAGCTTGGGATCTAATAGAGCACACAAGATTGGTACTAAGATAAAGATTTTAGAAGAGCAAACTTCAGCATGCCTAGAACAGAGTCGGGAGGTATTCTGTGGAAGTTTCCCTGGAGGAAAAAGGAGCTGGTGAGTGCCGAGAGTTTTACAAGAATGCACTCCTGGGAAGCAAAAACCAGTTAATCCCCTTTAAAGGTAAGGGAAGTAGGCGGAGCAAGAGATCCCGTTGGCTTAACTACAAGCTTTTGAGTCTGATCAGGACCAAAAGAGAAGCATACCAAAAATGTCAAAACAGATGAATACCCACTGACAAACACAAGAGCATTTCCAGGCTGTGCAGAGATACCGTTCTAAAAAGCAAAACGTGGCTCAAACTCGGTGTTGACCAGAGGTGTCAAAAACTACAAGAAACTGTTCAATGACAAGCAGAAACAGAAGGGAAATATTGGCCTCCTGTTTAACAGAAGGGGTAAATCAGTCACCAAAAATACTGAAAACAAGAAGTTCTCAACACTTCATTCACCTCTGTCTACACCAGCTATTGCTAGACCCTGGGAGCGAAAGTCCAGGTTGAAATAAATACAAACCCACCTTCACTGAAGGAAGAGTTGGTGAGTAAATTCTACAGTAACTTCACCCGTACAAATTGATGGCCCCTGAGAGCATCCACCCAGGAAACTTAAAAGAGTGACTACAAAGAAGTTGGAGATTCCCTTTTGAGAAGGAGTCATACGGAAAAGATGAGGGGTAATGGGTACAACTTTGTTCTGGGGACAATCTGGTTATGTGCAAGAGGAAAGTTTTTTCACAACAATCAGACTTCTGAATAATCTCTCCAGGAAAATTATAGATTCCACAATGCTGAATACTTAAAATTCAGATGGACAGGGTGCTATTTAATCTTGTCTAGACCATGCTTTTGACAAAAAAGTTTGGACCAGATGATCTTTGATGTCCCCTTCTAATCTGGTGTTTTGTAATTCTGTGATGATTATGGAGACATGTCCTCTAAGAATATATATTTTGTTTGTTCTTTAGAACAGAATAGAACAGAATAGAATACTTCAATCGGAAGAGATCTACAAACATCTACTCCAAGTTCTCAGCCACTTCAAGACTGATCCAAAGTTGAAGCATGTTACTAAGGGCATTGTCCAAAAACCTCTTAAACACTGATGGGCTTGGAACACCAATCCCCACTCTAGGAAAACAGTTCAGGCTTTGACCACCCTCTAGGTAAAAAATTGCTTCCTAATGTCCAGTCTGAAATTCCCCTGGCACAGTTTTGAACCATCTCCACTTGTCTTATCACTGGATCCCAGAGAAAAGAGTCAGCACCTCCATCTCCACTTCTCCTCAGGAATCTGCAGGGAGCAATGAGGTCACCTCTCAGCCTCTTTTCCTCCAAACTGGACAAGCCCGAAGTCCTTATCCATTCTTTAGAGGACATGTTTTCCAGCTTTTTAATGAGCTTTTTTTGCCTCCACTGGATATATTCAAAGATCATAAAATCCTTTTAAATTGTGGGACCCAGAACTGCTCCAACCTATCCAGATTCCTCTGCAAGGGATCTTGTTGCTCAAGAGGCCACAGCACCTCTCAGTGTGGTGTCAGCAGCAAACTTGCTTTCTTTCCTTCTGCATAATAATAAGGTCTGGACCAGTAATAGTATTTTATTTAAACTGTCAATATGTTAATTATACTAACAATAAATTATTTTTTACATATTAAAATGTTACCTTTTCACTCTTAGTAAGATTTTGTCACCTTAGCATACAGGCAAAAACTGCGTACATACCTACATGCATACTACATTGTCATATGTAGGAGCCATGTGATATTGGGGTATCCTTAATAATGATAAAACCTTCTAAGGAGTTTTGATAGCGAATGTGTACACAGATATTTCCAGAGGCAAATCACCTTGCAACATGTGGCAATCTTTGCTAGAAATTGAAGCAACAGCAAACTACAACCTTGTCACTCATCACTATGCTTTCTAGTGACAGAAGGAATAGCTCACCTTGAGTAAAAGCTGTATACTTTTAAACTAGTATTGGACATAACAAGATATTTTACTCAAGCTTCACCTAGGATATGACTGAACAGTTTTAGCTGCAACTTTAATGTTCAACTGAAGGAAAACAACTTTGCATGAAAACTGTCAGCTTGAATGTCTGCACAAAGCTCTTCTGAGATCAACTTAGCATGAACAGATAGTTATCTGCCCAAATTCATATCACACACATCCCATCCCAGAACTCAGTCCGGTATATTACCTGACGTAAAATACATATAAAAATTCATATGATAAGATATGTGTATCATATGAAATACAGATGTATGGCAGCTTTCTCAGGATACCAGTTTGTACAATATGACAAAAAATACTGATATTCCCATTTCTATAAATTGTTTCCAAAATTTTTTGCCCTTTTTAAATACAAATATTTGTATGTGAAAGTGAAAATGGACTACTTGTTTTCTATGTTACTGACAGCCCTGCACAGAGACAGCTTCATTTTCAAGGCTCTAACATAGGATCTGGAAAAGCATCTCCCTGGACTTCCATATGTTTCCTATATTACGCTGGAGAAATTGATTGCTTTTTCCTCACCTGAATTTCAAATTTGCATAAAAAAGAAGAGTAGTTGCACTCCACAGGAATTATGAAAATAGAAGATGTCAGGATTCTACAAGCAATGGTACTCATTATATTCACATGCCATCTCTGTTTGGTGTGCTCTTGGATTGCTTCATTTATTGAGTAGTTTGTATGTGTGTCGCAAATATAGTACAATAACCATCAGCAAATTCTGCACTTATAAATATGCAAAAGTACTTAAAATTCTATCTTTGTAGATATTCTGGTTTCAAAGACTTTTAAGAATATGTTATTTACATAAACACTCCACTATTTAGAAGATACTTTTAAACTTATGTAAAATGCTGTCAAGCCTTAATTTTAATATATGAACAGGCCTTAGTTTAAGAACTGTAGACAGAATTTTCATCATGCTTAAAAGGAATCAGTTTCCTCTTTTATCTATATATAACTTTTAAACTCATTATTGATGAACAAACAGTAACCAGAACTTCTTACCCTGCAGACGATACCATGTAACCAACTCCAAAACTGGTAACAAGAACTGTTGGCCATACTCACTACCTGCCTATTCAAAGCACTAAAAAATAGGGAGACAGAAGCTAGACTTTTTTCTTGCCCTTATTTATGACTTGAATCAATCCAGAGAAATGTCATCAGTACATATATAGTTTCTCTTTTCCCTTGTCTAAGACAATTGTCAGTTCAATATGTCTCTAAATTCTGTTATCCTCACGCATATAAATGGAACAATTATAAGAGATTACAAGATTAAGAGACAAATCATAACCAATTAGACCTTGTCAAATTTTGTCATCACACAGGACTTCAGGAAAGCTGCTAAAATGTTAACCTTGACCTTCAGCATGTATTAAAATCAGGGACTATCAATTGATAATCAGATAAGTGCTCTTTGTGGAAAGAATAGAAGACCTTGTCCAGTGAGGGTACTAAAAGCTTGTGAAAATCTGATCCTGATGTTATCCAGGTTAACAGATGCAAAGTGTTAACCTTTCTTAGAGATGAGATCTGAAACCCTGGAACAAGGGTCAAGTTAAACAGGTTCCATTTCTGGCCTAATAGCATATTCCTAATGTCAAACGCTCACTTTGCTGTGACCTTGTTCCCAAATGTAGAATGAATACAACAGTGTTTCTTTCCCTTGCCTTTTATTCTATCACTGGGACAAAGATGGCCTAGAAAGAGACCAAAACAAAAGTATTTTAGTGTCAGGGTATTTTAAATTGCTGTAACATGAACAGCAATAGTGTTAAGCTCTATATACTTCATTTTTCTAGGTTTTATTTTTTGTCAGTCATATTGTAAATGTTAAGCTAAATTGATTAACATACACAGATTTTATTTTTAATCAAAAATAATCTTTTGCTTTAGCTCTTGTACTTTGATCACTGGAAATACTTGTGAAATACGTAACTTAACAAACTCATTGTTCATCTGAATTTTTTTGTGTTCCAGAGGGTACAAAAGTCTTAAACAATTTAGTTATTGCACTATGTCAGTTCTTAATTTTTTTTCACCACATGCCAGTTAGTATTTGAGAAGGATTTGAATGGCACATACTGAATATATACCAATGTAAAAATGAATCTGGGTTGCACTTAGCTGCAGTCTGCTACAATATGCAGCATGTCCCCATTCAAGCCTAAATTTCTGATAATTTCACTTTTCATACTTTGCCTCAAGAAGGTTATCTTGACATCCAAAATAAAAAGAGGTAATACATGTTAGAGTAGAGAGATATCTCAACATCTCACAGGCTTTCTTGCATACCCAGACCACAGCTGTCAGGTCTAACTCCATTACGTAAATGCCTGTCTCACACTGTGGTACCCAAAGCCTGCCAGATGTGATCTTACAGTATGATCAGCAGTGCAAAATGGCTTTCCCATATCTTCTGGCTGCACCCTTGCTAATGCAGTCCAGGGTGTGAGACTGCTTCTCCTGGACCTACTGATGCCTTGGGGATAGCCTAGCGGCCCCAGAGCTCCCAGAGCCATTACTGCAGAGCATCTCCCCAGCTGGTCAGCATCAGTCTTTGTTCTTGCTTCCCAGATGCAGCACTTCACATCCATTTCATGGGGTTCCTGTCAGATAACTGGTCTCTGCAGAAGCCCTAACTTCTACTATACTGATCTCTTCAGGAACATTTTGGATCTTCTGCAAGCATGATGAGAGTGACATTTATACCATTATTCAGGTTATTAATGAAGAACATTAAACATTATTAGTGTTGGTATTTCTCCTAGACAAAAGGTACAACTTTCTGATCTCTAGCTGGGCTATGGATCACAGTAGTAAGAACAGCATTCGAGGCCATTTTCACGCTGTAGGTTGCTTATCTGGTTCATATATCACCAATCTGGTAACAAAGGTACTATGAAAGCTGCATCAAAGGACTTCCTAAAGTCAAGGTAATCAAGTACAGGCATCTTTGCCTGTCTACAGTCTTCTCATCAAGGCTATCACTTTGGATAGGTATGATTTGCACAGATGTGGTTTTACCCAACCTTGTTAAATAATGAGACTATGATCTAGGGCCACCTCTGTTCTACAGTTCATGTAATAGCCATTAAAATATAAGATGCTACTTATCTGCCATGTATTATTGTGATATTTCTAAATTAATAATTTCAATTTAAAATAAGAAATAAGTAAAATAAAGCTGCTATAAATAACTATGACCTCAAATTACCCATCAGAGTATTGAGGTTTGCTTTTATTCATGACTATTTTTATTAGTTCCGATAATTCCATAATTTTTTTTTCACACCTGAGAAATATTTTGAGTTTGTGAGACACAGAATTTTAGCATCATGAAGTAAATAGAATGGATGAAATATTCAATAATATTTACTGTATTGTTGCAGAAGTACTCGTGCTAATTTCACCTTGCATGTGATTGAAGAAATAAGTAACGTCCAATATACCTCCACATTGCTTCTTTTTATTATATATGTATGTAAGAAGTAAAAAATTTTTGCTGCTTGAGAACTGGATAAACTTTTGATTTCTTTGTTTGATCTCAGAAAATTGAAATATAGGGTAAATAAGTTTAAAATATTTTCTTACTCTTTGTACCACTAATGACTGATTTGTACCAGAAAACAAAAGCATTTGTTTCTAACATGTGAAAAAGAACCCCAACCTGCTCCATTGAAAAGCAACTGAAAAATATTAACAAAAATGAATAACTTGGCAACTAGGAAAATTAAGTATATTTCATATACATATATGTATATCTACCAGTCTCCAGGATACCTAGGCAATGGTCACAAGATAATTATAATCTAGCTTGAGATCTTTCCCCTAAGTATGTATCCTATTCAAGAGTGGCTTTTGGCGAAGATATGTCTAAATCATATGGGATCTTGCTTATTAGTTGCTTCATCTTGTCATTAATCAGATAAGGACAAAGAACTCCCTTTCTCAAAGTCTCAGGCTTTTTTAGTGTAAGATCTTACTAGGATGCATCTTTTTCAGTAGTTACTAACAAATATTAACACACTTTATTCAATACTTTTGAATAAATGAATTTGAACCTGCAAAATAAATTTCTTTTATTCTTTGTAGCAAATACTGTATATGATTAACAACCTACCTTGGTTTAGCTAGTAGTGGACCAAGAAGACAAACATCTGTTCAAATTTGCCAGTATTTCTAATTGATGGTCCAAGACAAACACTGCCATTGGAAAGAATTTATCTTCTCTGTTAGACTATGTCTATGCAAATATCTCTAAATGTATAGATTTTGAGCAATTTTCAAACTTCCAAGTATTTTAATAATTTGAGGTTATTATTTTGCAGTGACACCATGTTTTCAGACATTCAGTAGTTTTACAGTAGNTCTTTCTTTCTTCTTCCCTTTCTCACCCTCTTCTTCTTTTCCCTGGCTAGTATCATCCAGGTTTCTTAGCAGTTGTTCAAAGAGGAAAATAGATTTTCACTGAGAAATTATATTGTGAGCAAAAAGCAGATCCGACAAACTGAAAAACATCTTGCCTTTATCTTCTCCACAATTTCTTACTAGCTATAGAAAAGTGGAATTTTTCAATATCTATCGAGAAAGAAAACCAAAGAAAAATAAAATTCTAAGTACAACTGACATACTGGTGCCCATGAATATTAAAAATATAAGACTAGAAGGATGAGAGGTGTACTTTAATGTGTGTGCATAATTCCTGTGTGTGTGACTGTAGCACTGCTGTCACCTTAGCTCTTACCACGTGAAAGATAACATGTGCGCCTACCTCAGAGATAATTTTTGGACAACCAAAGCTTCTTCCTCTGTCCTTCACCCACAAATTTCTCTCATGAGAAATGCAGTAGGAAGTAAGGTTAATTTAATTAACACCCAAATCATATTACTTAGGTGTTTTTTCACCAGTTTGTCTTCTACATCAACAGATTACTATTTATCTACATTTTCTTGATCCTTGAATATTTGCACCATGTTCATGTTTATATTTATGTTTTGTCATTAATTTCAGGTAGTGCTTTTAATTCTCTAGAAAGGAAGAGAAATCAGAATGAGATGGCATCAAATTTGCAGAATAACATTATGAACACATGAAGTTACATACTGATTTAAAGATGTGTTTAAGAATTCTTCAACAAGGGAAATCAAGGTGCTCTACAGTGTCATAGAAAGTGTATTTTCAACTTGTGCTTGTTGCTAGAAATCAGCAGCTTTGTAAATTTAGTCTGAAATGAATTTCCAAATGTGTAAGACATCACTTACTTGGAGTTGAGGCTGATCAGTTCTGCCACAGCTGGTGCCAACATTCTGTCAGTCAAATTCTTAACTGGGTTGTAAACAGTGAGGAAAGCAGTTGCTTTTTACTCCCACCTGGAATGAAATACTGTGTCAGTTACTATTTTTCTTCCCGATTTTCCAAGTGCAATAAGACATTTATTACATTATCTTAACCTGTCACATTACATTATCTTAGCCTGACCCTAGGGGCTCATCGAAGCACTTACGCAAAGGGTGGAATAATAAAATGTTTCACTCTTTGAATTTATCCTTGATTGTGTGATAAAATAGACATATAAATAAATGCTCTAAATAATAATTTATTTAGTGTATATTTATTCATATATATATTTATTCACATAATGTATGCATTTCTAAATGTTGATGCTGAAGAAATTAAAGTTAGAAAATCTAACAGTAGCAAATAGAAGTGTTTCAGAGCAAAGTAATTTAATGTAGGTATCTAAATAACAAAATTTCATTTTTATTTTGGTCTTGAAGTACCGTTTAATTTTTCAAAATTTCTTTACCTTATTATGGCCTATAGTCTTCAAATTTATGACAAAACTATTTATAAAGCAAAAGGTTAATGAAGAAGTCTCTCAATTTTTAAATTGTGCTCTATCACCTTTGAAAGGAAATGAAGAAGTCCTAACTGACTAAAAAGAACATTAAATATAATATAACTAATATAATATAGTATAATGTAACATAACATAACATAACAATATGATATGATATGATATGATGATATATGATATGACATGACATGACGTAATGTGATGTAATATAATATGACATGACATGACATGATATAACATAACATAACATAACATAACATAACATAACATAACATAACATAACATAACATAATATAATATATCAATCTACAAGAAGATGGGAAAAAGAAGGTTCTGAAAATCCTAGCCCAACCAGTTTAACTTAAGTTCCTGGGAAAATAAACTATATCATCAATGTTCATGAAAGCTATTTGCAGGCAGAAGGAGGACAAGCAGTAGCGGCACGGCAAAGGGCAGATATCTGAAGGGACAGAGATATGCATGAAGATACGTGGAAAAACATTAATTACATCTAGAACGTGTAAATATTCAGTAATTTTGTTATGTCTTGTGACTATGTGGTATGTCTGTCCTTCCAACCAAAAGGAACCCAAACAAACATATTACAGGTCTCAGCTGTATTACAACCCAATGAATGGGTTTCTACAGCAGGCAGAATTTTTCAGAAACTCACGGACTTAAAACAACTTAATAGTTAGCTTGCATGCAATGGTAGCAATATGGACAGAACAGCAATGTTCAGAAAATCACAGATGGCTTATAAAATTTCAGATCTTTATCAATCAGTATTCCTTGCTGTAGAGGATATACAGCTTGTGAAGAAATGATAGGTTATAAAAACACCCTACAAGAAAATGGATTAATAGTATATAGTTAGTTATTCAAAGTGTATACAAATATTGGTTGGAGAGGCACTGCACATCTGAAAAATTTATGGCCTTTCATTTACAGTGTAAAAAGCTAGGAGAACCAGACTATGTCACCTACTAACATTATTTTATTAGCTAATGTTTGTTTCATTAGATGTTCTAAACTTTAAAAAACTTCAGTTACATTTTCCTTTCCTCTATTTGTTCAAATAATTTATTAGTTAAAAAAAATTGAAATGATCCTATAAAGTTAATGTGTGATCTCCTAATAGTTGAAAGCTTCTTTTACTATGTCCTAATACTAATATAAAGAAACAAATTCCTAATCTTAAGCATATATACATAGTTCCAAACAAAAAAAGGTCTACATTATTCCAGAAACACTCAAGAGCTGCAGGATTAGACAGTTAGTAAACTCATTCTCTCGGAAGCCCTTTTGTAGTTGCTCCTCCAGTACAAACTTTAGTGGAAGTTGTTTATATGTAAGTCCTCTATTCAGACAAATTTAATTTAAAATGCTTACAGATTTGACCACAAATAACTATCTAGTACAAGACTGATCTAGGGCTTTTTTTCCAAATCCTGTAATATTTTTGAATTTTGAAACATTTATTCACAGGCGGAATTCCAAAAGTATTTGAAGACTTTGTCAGAAACCCAACAATCTTTCCAAAAGAAAAGTACAGGCCAGTATAACTATGTCTTCTCAATACTTTTAGACTGCAAGGATAAATAAGTGGAATGTGAAAAGGAGAATTAAATCTCTCCAAAGTGCTTCGACGATAAATCCTCTTTGCTGTATATATCATCACAAGTTGCATCTTGCAACCAAGTAATAATTTCTTAACAGAAATTATTCTAATGGTGAATTTCCAAACAGCTGTAGTCTGGAATCCTCCAAGGCAGAGGAGCACAGGAGACCTATGTTAATAAACTAATCACTGAATCATCAGCAGAGGCTAAGAGGTAAAAATCTCATCTCTTTTGTTATTCCTAACTTGAAATTGGAAAACAAGCTCATGCAGCAGCATCATGAGCTTTTCTTCCACACTTGAGCTGCTGTAGGGAAACAAACTGGGCACAAATTTTTGATTACAGTGAAGCAAATGCCACTTTCTCTCAGAATATAATTTCCTTGTTAAATTTTAAATTTAAGTTTATTTATTTCAATGTACTTAATCTTTTCCAATGTCTTTTCTTAGCTTCTCTCCTCCTCTTCTTTCCCAGAACTCAGTTTCCCCTTCCCTTAGTTCCAACTCTACACATTTCAGTCTCAGCAAACCTATGAGCATTCTCAACATCTTCTTGCCAATCAGCCCAGCATTTGGTTTTTCTCTTTTCCAAAAGGGATGCAGTTGGTGCAAAGTTATTTTTGCCTGTATTTTGCACTTGTTATCAGTTGGGAACAGAAGGAAACATCACTTTGGCTCCTGAATGACAGCAACAGATAAGCATGATGCTTTGGGCTGTCTGCTACTTCTGGTAGCCACTAACGGAGCACTGTGAATTATTGTCTCTCTCATCTATTATGTATGCTGAAATTCCCTGCTAGCAGGCCTAAAACATTTACATTTTTTCAGAAAATGGACTGAGAAAGCCAGATGCCAATATGTAGTTGACAGTGTTAGAAAAAGGTTAAGCTTTGGAACTGATGCTTACATATATGCTTCTGGCCACGATTAATTCCAATGTGTTCAATTCAGACCTATGACACTGCTCCACAAAGACACAAGCTAGACATTAAAGGAAGGCTTATGAGGCGAAGTAATATCTCTTATTAGATCAGTTGATAGGAAAAAAATGACAAGATCCTGGCACAAAACCCCTTGTTCAAAAGAATATAGCGTAGAAGATTTCAGGTATGCTAGATGCCACATGGGACATTGATATTATACCTTGTCTGAAAATTGCTTTTTAAAATCAAGACATAGTATGAATTCCTGCCTCAGACATCACAGAAAAAACACAGCAGTGAACATTCCCAATGTTTATGTGATACTCATGATTTCTGAAAAAGGGAAAATGGTACACAAGTTATCCTTAGTAGAGTAAGTTAGATTGAAAGGCAAATTATTTATAAAAATGAAATGATATATTTTAGCTTCCATAAATAACACAGAGTTCAGTAAGCCTTTTCTTATTTCTTTGGACAAAAAAGGTGGCTCCATGAGATGTTGAAAATTTCCCTTTACAAAAATGAAATCCTTTTTCTATGTCCCTTCATTCACACAGGTGGGATATGACCCTAAATTATACAGTCTGTCCATTTTAACAACTTGTCCACATTTACAGTTACGTAAGCCTTTCTAACTCTGAAATTTCATTTATTCCACATCTTTTACTTGCATTTGTGATTTGCAGATATGTTTATGTGGAGACCATTTGTGCTTCTATTATCTTTTATTATACATATGGAAATATTATCAAATTAATAGAACAAATAACATCAAATTAATGAAGCAAACTTTTGAACACATATTTACAAAAAATTTCCTTTCCTGAGAGTGATACCCTTAAAGAGTAATTTTTGCTTTCTCAGTGATTGAATATTTATGCATTTGAGAGCTTAATTTCTCTCTTTAAAGATGTCAAAACATTTTTCATTGAATAGTTTCCTGCAGATAAGTCATACAATTTAGAAACAAACTAAAACAAGCAAAAAAGAAAGAACAAAAATGAAAGCATGTTTTCAAATCAACCTTTTTAGTTTTTCAAGGTTTGTGTAGATTAAGTTTGTAAGTTTTTGTCAATAATGTAACTACACTAAAAACATGGCACAAAAAAAGTGCAGAAGTTACAACAATATTAAAATACACTTCATTTCTCCCAGTACTTGAGCACCGTGGTTCTATTTCTAAGTGTACAACATAACTTTTTTAACTTTTTAACCAACAACTCTAACAGACACACAAAAAAGAATAGAAACATAAGCTTATTATCTTTGCATGTCACATGAATTTCAGAATTTTTATTCATAGCATCGGTTTATGATACTTGCATTACAGAACACTGCAATCCATGATAGAATTTTCTATTTCCTCTTTATGTTATTAATCCCTATACCTTTATACAAACTACATTTATCAGCAAAAATTTGTGTAACCATATACCTCTATTTTCCTTGTGGAAAGAATCATAAGGAACTTGTTTTACCCTATCATGTCTTCAGGAGTGAATGAGTTTATTACTCTCCTGCTGCCCCCAAACATGTAAGTTCTGCATCATACTACCTATTTTACTGGCCTCTCAAAAAACAATTTTCCAAGCTTTCTTGACCTAACAAAAAGATTTTCATCAACTGCAGTAACTTTTAGGTAAGACTACAAGGGATGACATGCTTGAGATAAGAAGAAGCTTCACAAAAATACAGGGCAAATGCAGAGACAGTAAATCTCTAGCATATCTTCACAGACTGCAAAGATTCAATAAATACATTGATCCTGACTTCAGAACTTAGAGTGACTGAGATTCTCACATTCTGATTTATGCCAGAAAAGTAATGGCTTTTCTTTGAAAAAATAAAAGCAAAGGCATCTTCTAAAACATTGTGGAATTATAAGAGCTGATTTCTGAGTACAGATTCTAACATCTCTGCCTGTGCCAAAAGTGTAGTAGTTTACTAATTACTTGAAATCATAATAAACTATGGGTTTATAGAGAAGGATTTTGATTATGTTTTTAAACATTTTGTCATGATAATGCAAGAGTCCTAATTATAAACATTTCCTGCCTGTTGTGGCAAGATACAGGGGAAGACAGCTGCAGGGGTGGTTTCTGTGATAGTAGGGACTTTCACAATATGGCACAGAGAAAGTTCTAGGCAGCTCCAAAATGGATCCACTGCAGGACATAGCTTAACACATCAACAAAGATGACGTGTCTTCTCTGATAACATATCTCAGAAAGTGCAAAATATACTGTGTAGCAGCTGTGAGAGACAGGAATGAGAAAAAATGTGAGAGAAACAGCTTACAGACACTAAGATCAAAGGAGGAGGAAGTAAGATGTGCTCCAGGCACTGGAGTAGAGATTCCGCTGCAGCCCATGAAGACTATGGTGAATCAGATTGCTCCCCAGCAGCCCATGGAAGACCATGTTGGAGCAGATATCAATACTATAGGCCATAGACGACTCCACATCACAGAAAAACATGCCCTAAAGGAAGCTGCAGGTTGTGGAAAGTCCACACAGGACTCAAGGGAGGAGCTCAAGTGACATATTTTCTCACAAGACCTACAGCCCATGGGGGACTCAGGCTGGAGCAGTCTGTTCCTGAAGGACTGTACCCCATGGAAATGACCCATACTGGAGCATGTTATAAATGCAGGATGTTAGGTAAAGTGAACTACTTAGATTTCTTTGAGGTTCATCATGTTCTTATTTAACTAGAACTATGAAGCAATTAATTTATTTAACTTCACAGTTACAGTGTTTGCTAAAATGGTATCACATTTTTTATTCTTTTCTTAAATGCATAATCATTAATCTGGACTTTGCTGGTTTATTTTACTTATCTAATTTTAACCAAGTAATTTTCTACTGTGGTATAGTTCTGTCCCATATAGAGTGTAGAGACATAAACAGATGACAAGAATTTTCAACCTTATTTTCTCTTCCTGTTCTGATAAGTAGGGGAAATCAGTGAGTGGCTGGGTGGGGATGTGGCAGCAACCCAAGGTCAACCACAACTGTCAGCCTTTTGATGTGAGTGCTGCAAGAGTTGGTAACTTCCCTTTCTGAGAATACATAGGGGTAATGCTTGTATTCATCTCTCCCTGAGTAGGTCACAACACCAAGGAAGGCTGTATGTGTTCTTCTACTCCAGGTTTTAAATATTGAAAGGATTTTTTTGTCTGAAATATACCCAGATAATTCAAACAAAACTGAGCTAAGTTTTGTCACTTCTTGTCAAGAAGTGATTTATTCTGACCATAAAATTTAGAAGCTGAGAAATAATTTTCACATTATGTCACTTCAAGACCTCTATCTACCCATTTTGCTGTAAAGGAAATTAAAAAGTTGGAAAAAATCTTCCAAACTCCCCATCAGACTGATCAGGGAGAATTTTTTACTCGAATAAAAATCTGGTGATCAGCATGACCTTGATTATGTCAGCAGATAGAAATATTTTGTAAGTGTCTTTTTATCTGTCTTCTCTTCCGGTCTATAGTTGCAGCTATAGCCTCTGAATCTTCAGAAGAAGAGCTGAAAAAATATATCTAACCAATTACTCATCAAGACAATGTACTCCTTCACTTTGCTGATGACTGGCTAAAGCTTTGAAGCATGAAATTTGATTTTGTTACTGGTTTAATGTATAGATGCAAGTAAAAAGAACATTAAAATGTCAATGCATTAAATTTTGTTTTCCCCAGTAGTCTTGAACAATGATGATGATGAGCAGGAGGAGGAGGAGGAAAATAGGAAATCAGAGATTTAAATATATCACAGTCCAAATGAACCAAAGCAGTCCTGTATTCATTAAAACCATGCACAGAGGTGATAAAATTTTCTGGAGTGAAGTATACCTTTGAAATAGTTGTGTTATCAAAGGACTGAAAGTTGCATGACTATGACAATATTTAAATATCTCAACTAGAATATTTATTTCTACTTCTAATACTATACATGTCTAAAAGTTGGATCTCAATAACTGGTTTTATGTCATCATTTTGTCTTCAAAGCTAAACAGCTATCCTCTCCTTTCCATTACAGTAGTGTGCATATACATATATATTCATGTAGAATTCATCCCTCAATCATCTCTCTGATTAAGCTAGACAACTTAATCTTCAGAGGTCTTGAATTTTAAGGGTCGCTTGATTCTATTTTCAGAATGAAAGCTCTGTCTTCCATCCCTGGCAAACAGATCTATCCTTAAAACTCATGGCTGAGTGAATAATCATCATTCATGTATGCGGCAGTTGGATATTTCTTAAATAAATTGTCCTATTTTTTAATATGGAGACATGTAGAAATTAATGCATATGGCAGGAAAATGACAGAAAAGACTGGAAACTGCTAGCTATTAAAATAAAAGACAATTTTACTTCATTTTGACGCTACAGACCCTTATTATTACAATCACAATGGTGACCAAACTGCTTATAATTAGATCTCAGAGTAAGGTGGAGTGAATCCAGAAATTTCTCTACCAATCTTAAACTGCAACCCGAGCCAGATGCCAAATTTATAGGCAATGAAGTCTGTGAAAGGTACAATAGATAAGATAGCTGCAGAGACCACAAATACTTCAAAATCAGAGGGGAAAGGAAAAAAAAGAAAAAAGGAGAAATATAACTTCACATACAGTTTCAGCATACTGCCAAAGCCATACTTAGATGATACTTGTTCGCTAATGTGATTTTTAAGTTGATCTTCATTAAATTTAAAAACAAACAAATAAACAAAAAAACCCTCCAACCACAAAAAACACCAAACATGTAAGTTACTTCCAGAGGTGAAAAAGAAGATATAGTAGTGCGCTTGGAGGAATTGGTTGAACATATTGTCTTCTGATGCACTGGTATGCAATATCATGACATGAGGCAAGGACAGCTGGTAATGAATTCCCAGACAAAATTTACTGTAAATGTTTTTCTATCACAAAGCCATAGAATCATGAATAATTTAGGCAGGAAGGGAACATGGGAGTGATTTTTCTAGTCCAGTTCTCCACTTAAAGCAGAAACAACCACAATTGGATTGCATGTTGTCAAGTTTGGAATGGAGACAATATAAACAAGGAACTCCAGGGAATCCATTTCACAGAGTCTGATTACTAGAAAAGTCATGTATTTAGTAGGGTTTCCTAGATCTTCCTAGAAGCTGTTACCCTGTAAACCCTAGCAAACACAGCTTGATAAGAGAGACACACTACTAAACTCCAAATTGCAATTAAATTTTGAAAGCTGATTTTTTTTCTTTTTTAAAGGTAAAAAAGATAAAAATTACATCTTTGATTTAAAAGTTGAATGATGCATTACCTCTCAAAATTTCCTATGCAATGCCACTTGTTGTAAAGAGAATCATGTTTTCTATTTTTTTTTCTGCTACCAAATACAACACACATTCTTTTCTACGTCTTCATGTGTGAGAAGCAAAGGATATCTGTGGTATGTGGTATATGAAGATGTAGTTCTTTTGAGGCATATGTAAAATCCAAGCAGGAAAGAATTTAAAGTAAAGAATAATAACATATATGCATATATATAAAACTATATGCATTACTATGGCAACACTATTAATTAAAGGGTTTTTTTAAAGAAGATTGCCAGACATTGATGGAGAAGAATATAATAATTTTAAGACAAGTAAGATGAGTAAAAAGTTCATCTCAGTAAATATCACTGATGATTCCCTGTGACATCTTTGTTACTTAACAGTGATTCTGTTTAGTCCTAAAAAGCAGTCAGCTGATGCACATATTCAAATGCTCTAACAGACGATGTTATCTCAAATTTGCGTGCATAAGTTTAAGATAGATACTTCAGATAACCAACTTTTTTTATATTTTATGATATAGATGAAGATATAGCTCATCAAACTGGCAAGTTTTCAGAAATTCAAGTGATAATGATGATGATATAAAGCATCAGACCTTGACCTGATGAAACTCACAGAGCTGCAGCTCCAAAATGTTTGGCAATCAGTTCTTTGCCTCTAGACATTTGTTAAAGCAAGATAAAGTCAGCCTGGGTCAAGGCAAATCCAGCAGATCCTAAAACTCTGCACTGTTGTATTGATCTAAGACTTTCTATCAATCAACGTTGGCAAAAACAATACTTACTAAGTTTTGGGATTTGAAGAAAAAATGTTTTAGGCTTTAGAAGTTCTAAACTCTTCATTTATTCATTTTGGTTTATTTGGCTTCAAACAAATAATGTGTTTGGATTTTCTGGATTTCCTATGGATTGTGCTTTAAGTTTCATGTAAAATTCAACTCCTGTGCTTCTGAAAATATAGGCCAAGATGATCCTAGCAAGTAACCTCAGTCAGTGTCAGGGAAAGTGCCCAAGTTCATCGTGCAAGGATAAAATCATTAGGAACTTTCCTGTTCTCCTGAATATTTTGTTCATCTTTCACTCACTGTTCATCCAAACCAATTCAATACAATCTGCCTGCCGCTGTCTTTAGTTTATAAGGTGCATGTCTGAAACGTACTAGTGCAATTCTAATTTATTCAATGACCCTACTCATAAAACTCTTTGGCTTATTTCTAGCATTCTTTTGTATTAAATATCCTATTTGCTCTGTTTTTGTGAATGAATCTGGGAATCTAAATTGACTATTGGAAACACACAAAAAGACGTCAAAAGCTACAGTAGTTCCTATCAGGAATCAGAATAGCTTCTGTCTGCTTCCAAGATCTAAGGAATGATGAATGTGTTATCCACACAGAAGCTACATTGAAGCTGTGATCTGGAGTAACACCTGTTCAAAAACATTTTATGTATTCTATCATCAGGAAATTGACAACTAGACTTGTTTGCATGAAGTCCTTTATAATTTACCTTGAATATAAAAGTTATGCTGGAAAGCAGTAAAAAAGATAATTTCCTCCTGAACCAAAATGTTCTCTCACAGTATTATATGAAGAGCAGATTTACTTTAGTGACACTTTCTTTCTTGTCAGTGATAAAATATTGATCAAGTTTTTTTCAGTCATCTCATCATCATGGGCTGTGTTTGACCCTGGCTACACTCACCAGACCCAATCCTGACACCCACCTGCAGTCTGATATGACAGCCTGAACTCAGCCTGCCCTTATCCCCACAGAACTGGGTGATGTCCTGCTCTGCTGCTATCCTATGGAACCCCCGGTACCCTTGGCCCCAAGAGATCCCCTATCCCACATAACACCTTGAAATATACCATGTAAAGTTAGGTCATAGGAACACAAGCCAGATCACATCTAACACATTTAACACTTTTATTAATTATCTGGATGATAGAGAAAATTCTCACAGCAAATCCAGTCAAAGTATATACAAATCTGAAGGGAGAGTGCAAAGGTGATGCAATCAGGCTGTTTTCAGAGGTGTCTAGCAACAAGATCAGACAAAATGAGCAGAAAATGAAACATAAGAGAGTCTTTCTGAACACAAAAAAACCGTATCTCCTTGTTGGGAGTAACTAACCACTGAAAAAGTAACACAGAAAGATTGTTGGACCTCTGTCCTTGGAGATATTCAAAAGCCACACTGGACATGTGTCCTGGAAACCTGGTCTAGGTGACCCTGCATGAACAGGGGTTGTGGTCTAGGTGTAATCTGGAGGTTCATTCCAATTGAAACCTTTCCTTATGCCTGCTGGCTGAATCCTCACTATGCAGGAGTAGCTTTTGACATCATAACTTCCATTCATTGCCTTGTTTTCTTCTATCCTAAAGGAAGAGCTAGTTCTCAATCTTACCATTCTCCTAATATGGTAGGTGTAATAAACTGTTTCCAAAATCTTCTTTATGACTTCAGTTGGTAATAAACTGATCAAAAGTAACTGAAGCCATTTATATAGCAAGGGGAGAACTTGCTGTGATGCAGATTGAATAGTCAGTAGACTTAGATGAATAGCCACAAACACCAGATCCTACTGTTCCTTGTATAGGAACCTAGAGCAAAAAGTCTTGAGATATTTTATTAGTTTGTTTTAGAATATGGGAGATTATTGCAAGACATGGAGTCCAGATAATCTGGTTTGTTGTTAGTGTGAGACTGACATTTTAACATAGGTTTACTAAGCAAGAAATCATCTGAAAATACCCAAATTTAAATATTTTTATTTTATTTATTTTTAAAATAATGGATGAAGGAAAAAAAGGAGATAAAACCTCTTGTCAGACATCATAAAATTTAGTCAACAGATTGTATAGTATTAGATTTTATAGGCTTGCAGGCACTCAGCTATTAAGATTCTGTACTAAATCTAGTTTTGTATCTAATGTAATTCTGTAGGAATATTTTCAATGCATAATCTAATTATCAATGTTATCATGGCTATGCTATTACAGATATTTGCATTTGAACATGTAGAAAAACTAATGTGGGAAGTCAATATCTCCACTAAATGGAGAAAATATAACTGAAACAGTTTAGAGAGATGCAATATTTCTCCTCCCTTATTTTGAGAGTGGTACTTTAATTAATAAAAAAGCTGAATGTTGAAGCAATTAATACAGTCGTTTCTCACCTATCATAATATATTCTTCGTTATCCAGGAATGATCTGGATAATTAAATCTTTTTACTTAATAGAGAAGACTGGTGTAATTCTTAGCATTAATTTTTGATACACTTGAAGATCATGCTTGCATATTGCATATTCTTTCTGCTTACACAATCAAAAACCAAAGAGTAAACACAGTGTTATGACTAAATTCAGATACTCAACAAAGAAGCTGGCACTATATTGTACCTTACCAGATCTTAAAAAGCACACTTGCCCTAGGCTTTTCCACATTCTATAAATTCTATGTCTTACACAATGCAAAACTCAGGCTTCTGTGTTGAACATTATCTTCTTGAACTCTTTCACTTCTGAGCACATTAAATTACAAATAATAAAGGGATCAAACCTGATTTTTTTTTCCCAAAGCAATTCAAATGTAATTCTGCTTGTTAAGTACAACACAAATCTGCTTCACTACATAAAACTAAAAAATAAATATTCCTCAGGGTCTTAGTCTCAAAGCACTTTATACTGAACAAATATAGGATTTGCTCAAATTTTCATCATAAAATGGATTCCCATGCAACTTCCTTCTTCTTCCTCTTATAAAGCTGTTAACAGATCCTACAGCATGCCTACATAGTTCATTGTACCACTGAAATGAAAGCAGAGTCAGCCAGGACTTTTTAAACCTAATCAGATTAGATACATTTTCAGAACCTCTCTCACACCTTTCAGAATCCAAAATGGTTAATCTAAAGGAGGGCAAGAACCCAGGGAGGGAACAAAACTAAACCAAACCAGATCAAGACATGCCAAACCTAAACTACCACTCTTCAACCAACAGATTCTTCTGTTGTTATTCCAGCTACGTTACCTGTTACTCCAGCTTCATTCACCTCAGTAATGAGGCTATCTACAGACATATGTTTTTAGCCCTTAGTTATCTGTCATCTAACAATAACTTTACTTTTGCATTTCTGTCATGACAAAATACACATATTTTTGATTTCTTTGAAATTTAATATTTTATTTGTTCACAAGGCAAGAAATTGTCTGCATATATCAGCCAGGTCATATGGAAAAACACTCGAGAGCCCCTTTATTCCAGTAGTCACAAGAAAATAGTGCAAAGATCATAATCAATATCCTTTACCAGCTTATTTTTGTTCTTGTTACAATTATCGTTAATACTACTAACATTATTTCCAATACACAGGGTTTTTTTTAAAAATATGCAAGAAACTTTTTTCCTTTGAGATTTTATAATGACACCTAGTTCAGGTTGAAACTTGATTTCTACCAGATCTGGAGTAAGGCCACAGGCTGATCTTGCAGTGCAGAGTCTCAGGACCTTGATGTACCTGCCCAAGCCTGAAGTTGTTTTAATTTCTGTTAACAAGTGTCTGATGCTCAAGTGATCATTGTCAGAAAACTGCATTTATGATCAAGAACTGATCAAGAACTGATCAAGTTTACATAAGTAACTGGTTGGTCCAAGCAGAGTGCAGTCCTGTCTGTGATCTAGTATTGCTACAAAACACTCATAGGCATAAGAGAGAACTGCTTCAGGTATCTCACAAGTTTTAAATTAGTCTTAGTTGTTCTTTGACAAGGTTTACTAACATGGTGCTCATTACAGTTGATTTACTTCTTTTCAGTCTCAAGTTATCTCCAGCTCAAATATATTACTGTCTCAGTCACATTCCTATGCCTGTTTTGTTCCAGAATACTTGCATCCAAAAAGGATGAGAGAAGGGATCTTTCACAATGCAATTCATTATTTTTGGTTGATAAGATTACGTTCCATTTAATGAGTGATTCTTTCTTGAGACTTATTTGGGACTGCATTCTAAAATTCTCACAAAAACAAGTCACTAAAAAAATAGCAAACACCTCTTGATAAACAGTCCCTTGTAAAAAGAAAAAAAATTAAAGTGGCATAAAATACTGGAAACAAACCAGAACCTGATTATAGAATCTTAGGTAGTAACAGGATCAGTATAACAGTTTCCAAAAAAAACACCCAGTAATATATAGCAAAATACACAGCAACAGTGGCTCATATTTAAGAAGTAATTCAATGACAGAATGAAAAAAATGAAGATAATTAGTCAACATTTGGGACAGAGTGCTGTCAGCAAACAGACAAAACATGTTGTTTGTTGTTTTCCCCACTACTACTTCTAACAAAAGAGCTACTGAACTTAAGTTATTTGATGTTAAAAGCTACTATTGTCTATTCAAATTAGACAGAGAAGGATTAAAAATTATTCCGGTTTTCACCAGCTTGAAGGAATCAATAAAGAGGTTCTTGAAAGTTCAAAGAAATTGCAATTGCACCACCTTGCTAACAGAACTATTAAATTCCTGGTATGAAAGCAAATTCATTGTGTCTTTTGTATAAAAATAGTTTTGATGAATGTTTAGCCTAGACTTTGAAAAACAATGTCAGGGAGGAGTTCTGGCTGCTCCCCATGGGGAGGGAGCCAGAAGCAAAGGGTGAATGCAAGCCTGAAGGGTAATGCCATCCCACGGTGTTGATCCAGAGCACAGATGCAGCAAGTCAGGGTCAGGATCAGACACAGAAAAAGTCTACTGGGGTAAGGTAGGGCTGAGAGCAGGATTGAAAGCTATGTCCAAGGGTTCATGTTGGGTCATGATTAAGGCGATATGACCCTGGGCACAGGCGCAGGCACCGATCGGCTACATGGCTCAGAAAAGGGCAGCAGAAACAGGCTTTGCTGGAAAAGACTTCCCCAGAGAAGGAGGGCATCCCAAACTTCTGGCTTCTCATCAGTGATGGAGGCAAGCTTTGACTAAATACCTTATTTCATTCCACTTAGCACCTTAACTGATTCCACTGAACACCCTAACTCAGCCCAGTGAAGTTTTAGGAAGGGGGCTGTAATCAGGATCCTTACAGAAAAGTCAAGAAAAAAATGAAATCTGTCAATAATTTCCAGTAAAGCTTTTTTGATTTCATTCTGCTTAGGTAAAATTTCAACTGAATGTTATTTTAGCTAGTTACCTTTCTAGATTTAAAGAGTGAGTTTATTTATGGAATTGTGACTACTGAACTTGAAGAATATGTACAAAAACTGAGGAATGCAATTTGTGCCATTGGATTATTAATACTTATTCCTGGTATTTTAAAACAGTAGCTCCTTCTGTCATCTTGAAAAATACTGCATAGTTTATCCATGCTTATTCATTCAGCCATATCCTAACTCTGCAAAAACTCATTGATATGTTCAGTTTCCCAGTGCAGAAAGTGATGTCCATGGTTTTCATCTACAAAAGTTAATTGAAGTTACAAATCTAAAAAGAACTATGCACAATTAGATATACATGTTTATAGGAAAAACATATTTACAATCTGAATTTAGGGTTTTTAAATTATTTTTCATGTCTTTTAAATCTGTCTTGTAACAACTATTATCTCAACTAATAATTTCTCAAATAATAATCTCAAGTAATAATTATCTCAAATAAAATTTTTTCACTTTTATTGTCCTATTTGAAAATTTTTATGCCAAAAGTAAAAATTGAGATAGAATTTTAAAATATTGTCTTCAGTTTATTTTAAGATTTTTGATGATGTCTTCAAAAGAATAACTTGGGGGTTATTTTGAACAGTAGGATTCATTTTTACTATGTTGCTTGTGTTATAGGTATTTCATACGGAGATTCTGTATAAAGATCTGTATTATGTGCTCCTATGATATGAGACAGAATGTCTTAAAATCCATGGAGTGGTTACTTACCATCTCCTGATAATTTTGTCACAAAACTTATTTGAATATACTTTTTAAAAAATTGCATGCCTTTTCTAAATCTGAGCTAAAAAATAAAAGAGGGACTTAGGTGACATCTGTGGCCCTATTATGCCATTATAGAAACTAGTTTATGTGCTCTAGTGTACTGCTATTGCAGTGCTCTCTGGAACAATGTCATGATGTAAAGAAACAGAATTCAAATATCATCCAGTGTTGCTATAGGTTACAGGGTGGAAATGACTGAGCATAGACGGATATAAGGAAACAACAGACTTGAAATAAGTTAGTAGCTGAGTAATTGTTTTGTCAAAAATCCAGAAAACCATAAATGACTGCAGGGTCCAAGTACAGAATCACATTTGTTATGTGATTAGCATTTTTCCACCAGCAACATTTTTAGCTAAATTATTAAAGGGCAGTCAAAGATAAAACATCTGAAGAGTCTGCAGTGGCTGATACATGGGTAATGCTGCAAGAAAAATTTATCTCTGCTGATGACATACAAAGCTGGTGCATGAACAAGTAGGAAATTCAGTAATAAGGGTTGTCAATACAACATATTCTCCAAACAATACAATCAATAGGACAAAAAAAAGTTAAACACTGGAAACATAAACTGATTTTGCACCTTTCAGCCTCAAAAATGATGTCTCTCTTAGGATAAACAGCCAAAATTTATTCCTAGAAATTTTGGAAGTGCTACCGTTCCATATACTTGTGGTCTGTAACAAAAACTTAATGCTGGGAAAAGCAGACAATCTTCTCAGTTAACAAAAGGATATTTTTCACCCAAATAGGCAACCAATTAATAAGTTAGAAGGGTCAAAAGAAGGAGATGAGAAAATGCAGAGAACTCGCATTATATTTGGTAATTATAGCATAGTATGCCAGTCAATCTCTGTAGGGAAATAATTTTGCCACTAATTCACACTACTATGAATGAAAGGTATCTTACTGAAAAATCAGGCAGAGGAGCTTTATCCCACCCAGTCATGCAATCATGGACCAGTTTAGGATACTCATATATCACTTGTATTTTCCACAGGCTTTTTTTGTTTTCTGAGGAGTTCTGTTGAGCTTTCTCAGAATGCACTGTCATGAAAAATAGCCTTAGCTCTGTGGCTCTCTTGATCTGTAAAGGATAAATTTTGATCGAAATTGTACTAGTTGTTTGTTTTGGGGGATCATTATAGTAAAGTAAGAAAGGAGTGTGGAATTTCCCTGCATTTATAGAGTTTTTCCGATAATTGATTTTGTTCTCGGATATACTTATATTCTCCAACAAACAGAAGTTCAGAGTCCACTAGTTTTTCCTTTTTGTTGGAATGAATCAGGTGTCAACATGTTCTTATCTAGAACTAGGATAAAAAATTAAAGAAAATTCCTACATAGTGAGACCATGGTTATTTATTACTAGGAATATCACATCTTCATTGAGAGCTACTGTAATCCATGGATATTTATTGCTATTTATATTAAAAGCATTTTCTTGGTTATAATTATTATGTGCCTTACTGATTCAAATCAGTTTTGCCTGAGTTAAAAATTAATCAGTTTCATATGGAAATATGTTTTTAATCTATTGTTTCCCTTCTGAAGTCTGCAATTGAGCTAAATAGTAAAAAAAAATTTTAGTTGATTAGGATTTCCACTAAAATAATATAGAAATATTTTTTATCATTTTCTTAAGTAGGGAAAACATTAAACTACTTTTCTAAAGGATACAGAAAAGTACAACAGCACACTGCAGCAAAACTTATACATTTTCAATAACCAAAACATTTTGAAATGAAAAAAAAACCAACTTGGATACAAATGAATGTTTACAAAGTACAGAGCTTTCAACTGTAATCCCTATGTACCAGTAACACTGTAGGTTAAGAAAGGCCTCAGAATGGACAGGGGCATGAATGTAGGAGTGACTAACAAGGAGGTATAGTAAATAAAAAAATTAAGATCTATTTCAACGAGGAATTACAGTTTAAGTGATCCTTGGCTGCCATACAAGGTCCTTTCACTGAGAAAAAAAGAAACGGGGGAAAGAAAGTAAGGCCCAGCAGCCAATGAAGTAGAGACTTGGGACATAATTCCTGAAAGGTTGTTAGCCTAACTTTGTTCATTCTTGGAAGAGATGATGAAACTGAGTATGTGCCTAAACTTCCAAATTAGACTTGAATAGACTAGAGAATACTGCAGTTACGTTGTGGGTGAAGGAGATTTAGCTGAAATAACAAACAGGAAGGACTCATTTCGAAATAAAAACTCACTGTACCTTCTCATTAAGAGCTGTGTATGATAATATTCAGTGTCATTGCACTACCCTGAATGATGCCCAAGCAGGACACTTTTTCTCTGACAGTGATGAGAAACTGAATTCTGAATAACGGTTTGCAAACCCAAAATCAGATATGCGGTAAGGGTTAAATGAGTGGTCTCAAATTAAGCTCTTTAGAAATTTACATTTAAACAATTTCATAAGTTTGAAAATGGTGCAAAAATACCTTAAGTTTGAAACGTAGTCCTTAGAGGCCTGAAAGTAGGAACAAATCTTCTATTTATGAAAAAAATGAAATTAGGTAGTCTGATATTCCTTTTTTTTCCTTAAATGCTGAAATAAATGTGCTTGGAATGCACTATCCTATCAGCATTGGCAATAGGACATATTTTAATGCAGGTTAAAGGTCTATAACTCATGTAATCCCAAAGCCATCTTTTCTGGTGAAGGGACCTGACTCTTCAGCATGATGGTTTCCTGTCTTGGAGTCTACAACCCTCTTTCCATGTGGCAAAAATGCCCGATGTAGAGTAACTTTAAGTATTGTAATCCTTCTTGATAATTAGATAGTTGCTTAAATAAATCACATTATTATTAATAATATTAAGTAAATATTAAAACTATAATATTAAATTAATCACATTATTATAAATCAGTGGGCTGGGATTGGAAAATTCCTGGGGTAAGATCAAGATCAAAACCTGAAATTTTTAAGGAAAAGTCTGTTAAAAAAATTCAATGAAAGGACTTCTTATTCTGCTGAAAAAATAAATAAGCAAGGATGAGGCAGAGTATGTATTAAACAAAGGAAGAAATACTTCTATGCATGTTTCCCTGTCAGAGAAACCCTGGAGAGAGCTATGCTACATTTCAGGGTTTCCTACAAACATGCTTGGTTGCTCAGTCTGCCATCATCTGTGTGGGCTGCATTCCAGATGAGAACATGTGGGAAAGCACAGTGTCTAAGCTTCATGTTAGTCAGGGAGGTTATCCAAATGTTTGAAACTGATAACTGGGAGCAGGGCCAGCAAATTCTTGGCATTTGATATGTGGTTAGGTTTTTGGGGAACTAAGCCAAGGAAATCTTTATAGGACTCATTGAAAAAAAAATCTAATTAATGTATTCTAAATAATGCTCTTACTGTACTCTTGAGATATGGTAAGGATGGGTGAATTCACCAGTCCTTGTCTTGGTGCAACTGCCATGAATTTTTATGAAAGTTTTATCTAATGGAAAAGGCAGACTAATCTCTCACTGCTGTTTTGAATGTAATATACTGAGTGAGGATGCCTTCCTATTGAGGATTTTTGCTAATGCCTTCTTTTTCAGAAAAAAAAAATAGTTATTGCAGTAAAATGAATGTAAGCAAAATTTCCTTTTTAAAATCACAAGGGCACTGTTGTTTAAAAAAACTTTTACTTTTTGTAAAATATAATTTCTATACTTTACTTAAGTATTACTGTTAAGATCTACTGACTCTTGCAATTGATTTGAAAAAGGGAAAAGGAGGAAAGCTATGTGTTAGCATAAATAGACCTATCTGGTTTTAACGCTTTTGGTATTCTTTTATTTTCCCCCATAATACACTGTACTATGAAGATCATCCTATTAGCATCAAAAAGGTAGCATATG
>VZRQ01007207.1:49009-60947 GCA_013397975.1 Machaerirhynchus nigripectus
CCTTCCCTGAACTTCCCTGAACTTCCCTGAACTTCTTCCCTGAACTTCCCTGAACTTCCCTGAACTTCCCTTCCCTGAACTTCCCTTCCCTGAACTTCCCTGAACTTCTCTTCCCTATTTTAATTAATTAAGGTGTTAATTTATGTGTGTGTTATAATTATGACTTCTGTGGATGATCTATACAAAAAGGATTTGTATGAAATGTATTTTAATGTATGAGGTACCAATTGTGGCCAAAGTCTTCATGGAAAAAAGCAGGTCATGTGGACCTTCCAAGTTCAAATAAATTCAGAAGATGCAGGAAAAAAAAAAAAAAGGTAAGATTTTTAGTTTGCTCTCTTAAATTAGTCCTGACATTTTACTCTAAATTGATCTAACTTCCTCTATCAAGCACTACATTTCTTTAATCATACTATTGCTATAAACAATTTAGTAAATCTCTAAGTTTTGATTCCATTTCCTTCTTCATGCACAGATTATTTAGTTGTATACCAGCACATGAAATACATTTTATCTTCCCTGTAGAATCTTTTACACAAATACACTGATTTCTAAGTAGAAGAAAACTGCTCCACTGATATTAATTTTACACTTTTTCACAGCAAATGTTATTTACTGTAATACATAATGAAATCCAACAATGCAGCTCAGGAGTAATGTGAACTGACAGATTCGCACTAACAGCATTTTCATTATAGAAATGTCAACACTTTACGGCTTACAAGAGAAAACAGCAGCTGACTAACAACAATCACCTGGTTTTACCAGCCATTCTTGGAATTTCAGAACTCTCTCTGCTTATAATCTATCTCCTCTACTTAATAACATTAGCTATAATTTTAAAAATAAGGCCTGACTGGTTATTTTGGTAGCTACAGGTAATTTATGTGGCTTGCTCTATGGAGAAAAAATAATGAAATTTCAATTTATGCGCTTAAAACAGTATAAAAATACAGGCTGAATAATGAATAATAGAAGTGGGAACAGATTATGAAGTTATTTGACCTACCTGCAAAATCTTATTAATGCAAATATGTTTAATCTATTTTTTTCCAACTGACGGTGTCAGAAAGTAAATCTTAGGTGAACACTACTATTACATATTCCTGCTCTATAATCTTTGTAGTATCACCAAGTTCAAAAACCACTGACCCTGCAAAGATGCAGGTCAAGCTGCTTTTCTGAGAGCAGTTGATAAAAGAAATTCAATTATGTTAGAGATAAGAGCCTACATTTTTCATACTACATTAATAGGGCCGCAAAGAACACAATTCCAAGGGTTGGTAAATATGATTTCTGTGTCTACCAGTCATAAATACAGAACTATTTGTAAACATATCCCAAAGAGTTTTACCAGATTTCTAGGAATATTGAACTTCATTTGAACAATAAGCAATTAGAATACAGAAACTACCTCAGCGGGAAAACAATTTTCAAAAGAAGTTATTTGCTTTTGCAAAATTGTGTCATCGTGCCTTGGTGCTTATATTTATTTTCTTTAAGAGAACACTTAATAGTTATTAGTAAATGTACATATGTGTTCCCTTGCCAATCAAGCAGAAAAAAAATCCTGTAAGGGCAGACACACAGATTAACTTCGTGAGAAGATTTTATCTTTCTACAGAACTTATTCTCTACAACTGTTTTAAAAATCATAGCTTTTAGTACCTCATCTGGGAAAGAAATGCAGCAAAGTCCAAGGGAAAGGATAGAAATTGCTTTGCCACTAGGAATAAACACTATATAGTATTAAATGTAGGAGATGAATTTTTAAAATATCGATTTAATTGAGAATATTTTGCAAATTCACAGAAGAAAACAATGTGAATGGATTGTTAAGATTTAACCTAAACCCTAATTTTTTTCTTGATTCTCAGGGGGAAAAAAGTTCAGGGATTTGATTAATTGCTTTTACCAGATAAAAAATAACTGTTACAGTTATTTTGGACAACACTAGGTTGGGTTGGAGTGTCAATCTGCTGCAGGATAAGAAGGTTTTGTGGGGACCTGGAAAGGCTAGAGAGATGGGCCAAGATCAGTGGGATGAGGTTCAATGAGACCAAGTGCTGAGACCTATATTTTGGACACAACAACCCCAGGCAGCTCTACAGTCTGGGGGCAGAGTGGCTGGAAAGCTGCCCATAGGAAAAAGAACCTGGTGATGCTGGTTGACAGCAGCTAAACATGAGCCAGGGTGTGCTCAGGTGGCCAAGAAGGCCAATGGCATCCTGGCCTGCACCATCAAGTGTGGCCAGCAGGAACAGGGCAGGGATTGTCCCGCTGTACCTGACACTGGTGAGGCTGCATCTAAAGTACTGTGTCCATTTCTGGGCCCTTCAATTCAGGACTGACATTGAGGTGCTGGAGATAAGGGCAAAAGTGTTGGTGAGGGGTCTGGGGAGCAAGTGCTGTGAGGAGTGGCTGAGGGAGCTGGGATGGCTTAGCCTGGAGAAAAGGAGGCTCAGGGGACACTTCGTCACTCTCTACAACTGCCTGAAAGGAGGTTGTAGCCAGGTGAGGGTCAGCCTCTTCTCTCAGGAAACCAGCAACAGGACGAAGGGACATAGTCTTAAAGTTACGCCAGGAAAGGTTTAGGTTAGACATTAGGAAAAAATTTTTCACAAAAAGAGTGATTGTATCTTGGCATGGGGTGCCCAGGGAGGTGGTGGAATCACCGTCCCAGGAGGTGTTTAAGAAACAACTGGATGTGTCACTCAGTGCCATTGCCTGGCTGACCAGATGGTTTTGGGTCATTGGTTAGACTCGATAATCTCAGAGGTCTTTTCCAACCTAATTGCTTCTGTGATTCTGCGATACTGTGTTCTGTACTATATCTGTTCCAACCAACTTTTCAGAAAACTCCCATGTAACTTTCTTTATATCAAGTTTTTTCTTTCCTTTATATTAAGTAATTAGAAAATATATTGCCTCCTAAATGTAAAAACAAGATGAAGCAAAAATGTGAAAAAGCATTTTTAGGAATAAGAAATCAAAGCAGATGGATTTCAAGGCTGTATGAAGAATACTGCTGGTATTGTTTTGATGCAAACACATGAAATGTTTTGGGTTTTTTTCAGACTTAAATAATTTATTGTTATGAAAACGTGTTTTAAATAAACTGTAGTACTTTTTTGCCATTTGTAGTTTACAAAAGAAAACAATCTTCCTTTCACAAGAGATAGGAATAGGGGTTTGAGATCCATACAGGATGTTTTCTTACTGTTGTGTGTAAATCCTGTACTGATGATACTTGGGCAGAATACTGCAGCAGAGTTTTTAAATAGATAATATCCTTCTCCCTTAAAAAAAATATAAAAAACGTTTGCATTAAAAAGTTGCTTTCAAATGAGAGTTTGATGCTTGTAGTAATTCTATTTTGTGTTTTTGAAATGTAGTCTTTAATGGCTAGTATGAGAGTTTCCAGGAGACGTCAGGATACTTATTTTCCATACCCCCAGAAAAAGTCAGTGACAAATTTCCAGGCCCTTTTTCTTTCTAAAATTTCAATCCACAAATACTTTCAGAAGAAATCACAAACAGAGATATTGTAAAATATCCATGGAACTTATAAGAAAGCATCATTTGGTGTTGAGAACATCTAACTTAAAAACAGAGAAGATAGCCTGCAGACATTTATCAAAACCAACTCCCCCTCCCCCTGCCAAAAAAAACTCCAAAAAACAACGTACCAGTTTTCAAACTTTCACAGGTTGCACTCAGCAAGAAATGAAATGGGTGACACCCATTGATAGAAAGGAAAATTATGATCTAGTAATTGTTTTCCATTCATTCTCTACTGAAGATTTTGAACTGTATTTGATATTCAGGTCATAATATTGTCACCTGGAACTTACAATCACCTTCTCTGTTCTCACAAAATTTTTGCATGCCAATAGCTACAATGCTAGCTTTAAAATATCTTTCTCTAAAAATATCTACTAATCTTATATATGTTTTACAATGGGTCACTTCTACAAAGTAGATAAAAATTCAAAATATTAACTTATACCCCCAAAGCATTATAGAAACATTAAGACGGAAAACAGAGGAGACATATTCCTCATTCATCAAGCCTAGCCACTATGCTGTTGGAATTCATCTGTCTACATTCCAGCATGTAACTTTTTGGTAAGTTGCCTTCAGTATTTTTGGCTTATATTATGTGTTTTTTAACTAAAAGAATAGGAAAAGAAAAATAGATAGAAAGAAATTTACAGGACTTTTGGAGGAGGGTTGAATGTGAATCTTGGTACCGCTATTAATTGAAGGGGTAACGTAAAGTGTAGATCATCTCTAGCATAGATATTCTTCCTGAAGAATCCTAAAGGTATCCTGATCTTTAATAAATAAATTTTCAGCTGAAAATTTTCACTGTTATAGTATCATAGGATTGTGCCCATGGTTATGGAATACTGAGTTACGCATTTTCTGGGAAGATGCTGATACTGGTTCAATAGCATTTTTTAAAGGTTTTCTGAACAAACTTGAGTACCCCAGATATGCTTAAATACCTGAACATTCCAAAGACCACAGTGTAGTTTACAGATACTGTCCTTGGACTTAGCATACTATCTACATAGAACAGTGAATTCACTATATATGAAAAACAGTGATAGAATAAGATAGCCTGAAGAATCTGTAAGCCTTCTTTAAAGTTATGTCAAATACATTTCTTCTTATGTAAGGCATTCTTTTTCTATGTAAATAAAATTTAATGACATTGACAAAAATATTATTCACCTGAATAACTATTTTTATTCTGCAGCAATTCAAGCATCTGCACTAACCTCTTTATCAAATGTAAATAACACCTGCAGTAATAAAATGAACCCATTTTTATTAGGCATTTTGAAAATGCTGAAACAAAAATGTGAAAAAAACCCCACAAAATATATTTTATTTTGTAAGTAACTATACCCAAAGCCTTGAAAAGTATTCTTGACAGCTAACTAAGAAATATCTTAATAGAATCTAAGAAATCTAAAAATCTTAAATTGTAGATATATATTTTAAAGGAATTGATACACAAGATTAATGATTCTTTAATTTTTTTAAATTAAAAGTAACTATCAAAGATAGTAAAGGATTTGAAATCTAATAATTTTTATACTAATAATTTTGAGTGAGCCCTATTATGTAAGTCCACCTTTTACACCTCGGTAAAGCATAAAAAAAACCCCTCAGATTTTCAGGGGAAAGGGTATTTAGCATGGGGTTTTTTTCTGATTTTTGACTCATAAGATTCAATTTTGTATACAACATTTCTAAAGAATGTTGTCCTATTGAAGTGGTTAACTTCTTGTTAGTGAATGAAATGTTTTGCTTTGCAGAAAATGTATGCATATTAATCTGGGGTTCTAGAGGGGTACTACTGCACCCTTTAAGTCATACAGTAATTTTTCATGCACAGAAATCTATAAACAGATATACTGATTTCCCAAATTACTTCAAAATGTGAAAACACAGGCAGCTGGTATCAGAATACTAGGCATCTTTCTTGTTTCTGTACCAATGGACACTCATTGACACTCATTGACAAAAAGGAAGGGTTCTGTTATTCACCAGTTCCTCATAAACCCAGAACTATTTCCCCATCCCGACCAAAACCCCTATATTTTAACTTTGAAAAGGTACATGAACAGCTGTGTAATATAGAAATTAACCTCTTTTTGGAAAGGAATTTTTCCTACCCTTACAGAAGAGTAATTACAGAAATGCGTTGCTCTGTACTTGAAAATTGTATCTAATTTCTCCTTTAGCAGCCCATAATGATATTTTAACTCCTTCTACCCAGAATTTCCAATGAATGGGGTAATTTTTTTTTCATGTCAGTTTTGTGTCTAAAAAATAATTTGTGATTTTCTCTTGCTACTTAGGAAACCAAGAAAAACATATGTACATACAAGATAGAAAAACAAAGTGACTGACAGGTTAGAAAAAATAGGAAAAGTATAGCAATTTTGGTGAATCTGCGCCTCTACCTGTCATGAAAAAAATATTTTATGTGACTTAAGTGCAAAATAATTGCATGCCAATGAAGATGGTAGGAAAGGTACTGAAGCACTGTCATTTCTGTAATTGTTGGGTATTCAGGATTTGCTTCTTGTCAAGTTAAAGTTCAGATCTTGCTGAAAAACAGGTCACATTTCTGTTCAAATATTCCTCTAAGATTAGGTTCCAGCAATTACATGTTTAGTTATATGTTATTTTTATCTTGTCTTTAATATTTAAATTGTATGTTCATAAATTGACACCACATCTTAGATGAGTTCATTCATTCCAGTGTGTTCTGAACATTTACAGATGCTTTCTTAGACCCCAATATTTTCTAAAGTAAATTAGTTTTTATGAAATCAGACAGTTAAAAATAACCAAACAAAGCAACCTTATATACTATTTTATTGCATAATATTTCTACATTTTTATGAGGGAAAATACCAGATTTGACAAGGGGCATAGGGGTAAAAGTGAGTTTCTACCCATTTTTCAAAAACATTCCTTCAGGTCTTAGTCTTTATGAAAAATATGTTCCTGCCTAAGAAGACAGCTGTTTACAATAAGGATCATTAACTGTGTTTATTATAATGCAGCTTCTGAAAGCTTTGAAGACATTAATGATAGTAAAACCTTTAAAGATTCATAAAGTCAATTTCAATAACAAATAAGAAATACAATATTCAGTTAAACACCTAAACTCCCATGTTAGAAAAATCAAGACTAGAAAAATAGTGGGAAAATATTATCATGATATTTTGTCATTGTGTTTTTCTGGATGTTTGTTTTTTGAAGGCGCCTTTTTCCAGACAGACCAGTGATAAAATGCAAATTTGAATCTAAAAGTTTAATGCCATAAAAGGTGTTCTGACACAAAAGAAAAAAAACCCAGTTATATTATACTGTTAAAATGATAATATTATAATATAATATTATAACTACTATAATTAATGAAATATAGAAGTTTTAAAATAAAAGTCAAAACACATTTATAATGAGCATTTATATATGTGCACACAGATTTTTAAAGGCATTATTTTATTAAGGGCAAATTTCAGACCTAACCTTTTGCAAATAATAGAGTTCAGATCTAAACTTAGGGCCCCAAATGTCCTTCATTAATTGCAGATGGTGATGATTCAAAGGAATTTACCTAAACTTGGAAAGCGTAAGCAGGATTATATGGTTTGGGGTTTCCCCCCCCCACCCCTTATTTTACCTCTTCTGTCTTTCAGTGCTGCAAAAACAAAGCAGGCATCTGTTTGGTAGTCACTTATGAAATTCAAGGCTGTAATTTACATATTCTCATTCATGTTATATAGTGGACCAAAAGGTTGGTGGTGGGTGCCAGAAGGAGGGGGAGGAGGTGCTTATAGGTGCCAGAGCAGACTCCCCTGCAGCCCCTGGTGAAGATCATGGGGAGTCAGGCTGTGTCTGCAGCCAGTGGAGGTCCTCAGAGTAGCAGATGGGTGTGTCTGAGAGAAGTCTGCGACCACGTGTGGAGAAGCCCGTGTGTGAAGCCTGTTCTGGAGGAGGCTCCTAGAAGGACCTGTTGCCACATGCAGAAAGAAACCCACACGGGAACAGGTTTTCTGGCAGGACTTGTGACCCCATGGGGGATCCATCCTGGTGCAGCTGTTGAAGAACTGCAGCCTTTGGGTGGGACACCACATTGGAGCACAGGAAAAATGTGAGGAAGAAGCAGCAGCAGATATGTGTGATGAACTAACCTCAATACCCATTCCCCATCCCCCTGTGCCTTTGGAGAGGGGAGAAAGAGACCAAAGTTAAGCCTGGGAAGGTGGGGGGTAAGACATTTTTAGGTTTTTGTTTTATTTCTCATTATCCTACTCTGATTTGATTGACAGTAAAGTAAANGATTTGATTGCCAGTAAAGTAAACGAAGTTGTTACCATGATGGTTGTTGGTGTGTGTCATCTCTCCCTGTCCTTATCTTGACCCATGAGCCTTTAATTTTGTTTTCTCTTCCCCAGTCCATCAGAGGAGGGGAATGATAGAGCAGCTTTGGTGGGCATCTGGCATCCAGATAGGGTCACATCCAGCAAAATCACATTTCATTTGCTCTGGTAATTTGCCTAAACCCCACTGTTCTCCAGAGTAAAAGATCATCTTCCCTCAAAAAGGAACTGTTTTACGCAATCAGTTTATCTCTTAACCCATAATGTCAGTTAACAGTGGTTTGTCCCCTACTAGACTTCTATAAAAAGCATTTTCTGGCAAGCAAATTTACAAGCACGTAACAGGCGCTAGATTTCTTTCTGGTGCTTTGAAAGGACTTTTTATATGACTTTTTTGGGCTCTAATTTGAATTGTAGAAAGTGGGAAATACTAAGTTTCAGACAACTTAAACAGCTTAAAGTATCAATATTTGCAGTTTGGTTGATTGGAGGAGGGTATTGGCGGTTTTATTTTTGTTTTTTTCTTGTTATAAACAGTGATTTAGACCCCCATTAGTGGTTACAGAAAATAAGATAATGATAAATACATTTTACTTGTGACGGTAGAATTGATACAAAGTTCATGAATCAAGGATTCATTAGATCTGGGAGAACTTGTTTTCAGAAAGGATATTTTTCACACACTACTGAAAGCTTTGCTATGCTTACTATAGTTATACCTGTAAAAAAAGAAAATGGTACTGTTGCATTGTGTAGTTTGTTACAAAATGTATCCAGTTGATTTTTTTAAAAAATCCATTATATTGTATGGACTAAAGAACATAGTTTTATTGCTGAACACACCTTCGATTACATTTCTCTGACAGAGTGTTGTTTTTTAAAACTACACCATGGTTCTGCATGATTCACAGTGGCATACTGTTTTGAAAATCTGGCATGGTAGTAATCTTACTAAAATAATTGGTGTGAGAGCCTAGAGTGATCTTTATATGAATATCAGTTAGCAGAGGAGCAACTACAGTTTTTAACTTGCACAAAATGAAACCTAAGTACATTCAGGTTCAGCTATCATGATTTTCTTGCATGAAACTAAAACAAGAGAATGAAATGTTACACACAAGGTATTTTGGGTTGTTTCTTTTTTGGTTAGTTAATTATTATTATATATTTTGTTTTTTTTAATATGGCTGCTTGCTTGCACCAGCAGCATGTACCTTATTTTTGAAGATTTTCAACACAATGTGGAGATCACTGGACTAATAATACCCACCATTTTCTAAACATCTGTATATCTGGGCACCAGAACTGATAATTTCTATTGAGATAAGTAAAAAAACCCCAAAAACAAAGTTCATTGACACAGACCTAGATCTAAACTTGACCAAGAATCTGTGCAATGCATTGCATTGTACAGACATAGCACCTAACTGTATACTACTTTAACACTGTAAATGAGCACTGAAATATTCTATCTCTTCTGTTTCTGATTATATTAACATAATAGTTTCTCTAACCTAGTCAGCATTACCCTTTGTCATGGATACTGCACGTTATGCAGAAATCAGGTACCTGACATCATGGGTTTTATAACAATATTCTGAAGAGCTCATCATCAAAATAGTCAATTAAAGACTTTAAAATGTTTCATCTTACCACTGACTAATAAATTCTCTCGGACAAGAACTGATATACACTACTTATTTTTAATTACTGATGCATACTATGAGAATACCTTTTAACATCTACTAGGAAGCAGATGTTCTATTTCCTGAGGTAAAAGTAAATGCTTTTCCCTTTTTGTGTATAAAAATACAAGAAAATTAAAAAGAGATAAGAAATTTTGTTCATGCACATGGAAGAAATATATACAGAGAGAGAGCTATAAACCCCCGTGTCTAGGGGTGATTTTATGATAATACCCCTATCTTCTGCTTATTGCCCAGAAATGGGTCCTTCAGCTTTAAGCTGGATCCAGGAGAGCAGGTAGAGAAGCCAGGTGAATTCT
Organism: Machaerirhynchus nigripectus; assembly: GCA_013397975.1. Lineage (NCBI taxonomy): Eukaryota > Metazoa > Chordata > Aves > Passeriformes > Dicruridae > Machaerirhynchus > Machaerirhynchus nigripectus. The sequence continues at coordinate 58,928 of VZRQ01007207.1, forward strand.
TCAGGGCTGTTTGTGTTCAAGGACTCACACACGCTCCCCCGCACATCCTCACCGCTGCAGAGGAAGGTAGCATCTTCCTGCTTTTAGCCAGCCTGTTAGCTGAGATAAGAAATTTTCCCATACCAGCATACTGAAATCCTCCAGAATTTCTTCTTCTTCTTCTGGAACTGTTCAGCTTTGTTCCGGTCCAAAACACCAGAACATCGCCAGGAGCCCCACACCATGGCCCAGAGGGGAGGCCCTGGGGCGCCGCACCCCAGCTCTGGAGGACCTTGAGAGAAGCCGAGCAGGACTCCAGAAAAATCCACAATCTTTCTCCATAATGAGAAAGTTTATTATCTAACGTTATTCTTTTTTTATTTTTTTCCCTTTTGGCTGCGTGCACCCTGCTTGTTAAATGAACAGCTTTTTTTCACTTTCCTCCAAGAAATTCCTTTCGAACCTGTGGGGGAGGGGCTGCCAAAACCTGCCTTCCGTTAGAGGGCATGTTCATCTCAGGATATTTGCTCCTAATTTGTCTCAAACCAAGACACCCCGGCACATGCAAATAAAAAACCTAGTCTTAGGGAAGTACTACCCTTTGCAAGAACAACTTGTCCAGCTGTTAGAACACATAGGTCACTGGTGACCTTTTACTTGGATAGAATGTGCCTAGCTCTTGGCCTAACTGCAGATTGATCAGGGAAAAAGACTCATGAAATAGTTAGTTAGGCATTGCTCGCGCTACTCTTTTTTATAATCTAACACATTAGATCAGAAAGAAAATATTCTTATATTAATAATTGTATTAGTATTAGGAACACCAGACTTCTGAATATATGTTCCCTGGGAGGGGAGGAGTGTGAAAACCCTAGTGCTTTGGAATTTCGGGCAGGTATTGGTTTGAGAAGCAATTTTATCAAAGGTTTTATCTAAACCAATTGCTTGTATATATAAATAAAAATAAATACTGCAGAAGGTTTTGCCACTAGATCTTAAGACATTTATCTGGTATACAGCATCAAGATCCACAGCAGCAAGATCTTGGGATTTACAGAAGTGAAAAAATGGTCTCTTATCTTCTCTTATGGGATCAACAGAAGCCTGTGGGTATTTCAGCTTGAGAGCTAACAGACTTCATGAATTCAATTGAATTTAGCCAATCAAAAGCTCTGAACATTAATATGAATGAACTGCATCTCTGTACTTTGGCTGTCTATGTGTATCTGTACACATTTTGAGGTGCAAACTCCTGGATTCATAGGACTGCAGAACCATCACTGCTTACCACCCCTACTGCTTTGATAATTTTTGCTTTCCATCCCACACTCTCTGTTCTGCTCACCTGCAAAAGGAAATGTATTGTTACGTGTTTTCCTGCATATATGCAGAAATCATAGTAAATGTTGGAGAGATGTGCAAAAGGAAGATATGAGAAAAGTAGTAGGATGGTATTTACACATATAATAGCAGTATAATCCACTTTTAAAAATGCAGATTAGCTGACAGAAATTTAATAAATTCCTTCTGCTCATTTATGATAGTCAAAGACACTGCATCAATGTGTAATTCAAGGGAACTGGATAATTTCATAGTACGCTGAGGAAAACTGACTTGGCATAGTTGACTTACTGACATCAGCTATCCTCCTGCTGTCACTTTTAATTCTCTATAAAAAATTGTCTCTAACATCCCCTACTGCCAGAGCCAATTCACACTCTGTGAATGATGGGGATCATTCAGGACAATACTATGCATTTTCTTGTATAGTATGCATTTGCTTATATAGTACCTGAAAACTCAAAGGATTAAACCAATTGAGCAAAACGACAATTTGAATTTGGGTTTCTAATAAAAAGATCGGCCTCCAATTATAATATAGCTATAAAATATAGGTACATTTCTGTGAAATAAAAATATATGTAAACCTGTACCTTTTTCTGGGGTTAAACATATTTAGATTTTACTTACATGTCTTCCCTGCAAAGAACATATATATGTGTTATTTATGTATATATATATTTATATGCATATATATATG
>VZRQ01007207.1:61003-76312 GCA_013397975.1 Machaerirhynchus nigripectus
TATATTTATATGCATATATATATGTGTATATATATTTATATGCATATATATAAAACTAAGCAGTGCCAGATACCTCTTCTCAGAATTATTTTCTGGCATTTGCCATATATTTTTTTTCTTATCAAACAAATTTATGTAACCTTCCTATGGCAACTATGAGTTTCAAAAATACAGTATATTTTTAAATTCATTTTATACATCAGGTAAGGCCCACAAAGAGCAAAGCCACCAACCTGCTAGTGAAAAAAAAGGCTATTTTTTCTTAATAATGTTTGTAGATAATAGTAACTCGTAACTTCATTCTCCATCCTCATTTTTCAGTTTTACATCACAGTAAACTTGTTCATATCAATGCAAATTACCACTGAAGCACTAAACAGAAGGATCCTGTAAAATAACCAGTCTCTGTTCTTTTCAGGACGTGCTTGTGGTAAGTTCTCAGAAAACTTCAAAGACATAATTATCAATGAGAAAACGCAAGCCAAAAGCAGTGTCTGTGAAACAGAGTTTCTTAGAGCAAAATACTCCACACAGCACAGAAGCTGTCAATAATAGACCTTACTAATACTAAGAGAAAGCTTAACTGGATTGAATTCAGTAAAATTAGTTACTTGGTTTTATGTAGCACAGATCTCAAATGTGCTATATTGAAAGTGATAAAAGTCATGCTGACATATGGAGAGATTTCAATCTCTTTGGTCCACCCCGTATTTTGATGTCTGGGAGTTTAGCCAAATATAATTTTGTGACAGCTGCCAAATCAGTGGGAAAACATGACAATCAAACCTAGATAATTAATAGTCCCCATCTCTAGTCAAGTCAAGATTACCCAACCAACCTTGGAACTGTTCAGCCAGGTTGGATGGGGCCTTGGGCATCCAATCTAGTGGGTGGCATCCATGCCTAGGTCAAGGGTGGGTTGGAACTAGATGATTTTTAAGGTCCCTTCCAATCCATTCTATGATTCTATAAACTACTGCAATCAGTTGAAGGGCCAAGAGCTTCTTGTCCTGAAGCAGAAACTGTTAACTGGATTGAAAATAGGAGCTGTTCTAGATAGTTTTCATTTGTTTCCAATCTTACAATACAGTATGTTGCACGGTGTTCAGGGTTTCTTTATCTGTGCCTGTCTGTTACCAATCTAAGTTATGTATGGGGATGTTAGTAGAAGTGTCATGTAAATATGACATTTCTCATTTAGTTATTTATATTCAATTATAGAATTGTATTATACTTCTTTTGTTTCTCCCAATAAATAGCAAAAGAAAAAAGGATACTAGGAAGGTTGTTGGCACTTCACACATATGAAAAACTCAATAAATATAATTCTACTTTATTATAGCACTAATGTTATGATGCTATTTTTGTCTTCCACTTCCCCTATATCTTGGTACCTCATCTTCATGACACTTTACCAATTGAGATCTTCCTGTTAAAGAGATTTTTTTTCCCCTTAACTTATAAGTTGACTCAATCTCTTTTCCTAAACTCATAAGGAAAATATGTTCTGATCTTAATTCACCTTTCAATAAATATTATCTGATCAGTAGTATGAAAGATATAAAAATCTTCTCATGATAGTTCACAGGGTAACTTTTTACATATTCCTCATTATTTCCCATCTCAGATCAGCCCCCCCAAAAATATAATCTTAATTTTTCACTCCAATCTTCAGAAGGATATGTGCTCTAGCACCAGGATGGAAGTAGATTAGTGACTTCCATAAACAGTATGATTGTCTTTTATGTTGTGCACTTACAAAGCAAAGAATTGCTTAAGATATTTTTAATATGATACGAGAAAAGGTGAACACCTCAAATATTTCCAAATTTCTTTTTGATTCTCAAAACAGATCAATTTTTATACATCCATAAAATTTTGCTTTCAAACAAATCATCCAGGACAAGTGACCTTGACCCATGCAGAAGCATTAAAAGGAAAAGCGAATGATACTAGCAGGTCACTTGCTGCTGTGGGGGATGGAGACACTCAAGACCTGACCTGTTTTTTTTGTCTAGGGAAGTTACTTACTTCATGGGGGCTCACATGCAGGATGTCGTGGAGAGACGGTCAAAGCTTGCCTGTCCCCCTGACTGTTACCCCTTGCTGTTCTTTCTTGTTTGAACAAGTTATATTAAAAGAGACAACCTGGAACATGACAAATGTGACTACAGGGATCTGGAAGAAATAACCAGGACACTGGGACCCAGGTGGTGTTGTCCTGAATCCTGCAGGTGACAGAAAAGGGTGCAAAAGGAAGGTACACAGTAAGAAGTATGATAAATGCATTTTCAGTTCAAAAACCTCTAGTTCAAAATTATATAAGAAAGTTTAGAACAATTAATTTTCATGTAATACTCATGGGTGGCCAGAAAAATATATTACAGAAGAAGATTCTCCGCTGAAGAACAGTAGTTTTTCTATGGTTAATAAGAATTCTCATGAAAAAAGTAGTAAACAAATTGAAAGATACATTTCTTGAAAAACAGTCCATTAAAAACATTAGATAAAACCACCAACAGAAATCTAGATACTACACAAGAAAAAGAATATATACTAGGTTTTATTTTATATGGTTTTGTTTTGAAAGAAGACAAAATGATGAATGTTGGTATTTCAAGCCATTAGCTTTGCTTTTACATCCTAAAGACAAGAAGCTAACTTCATTAAGAGACCTATAATTGCAAAAAAAAAAATCTTGTTGGATTAATTTTAACTTTTTCCCAATTTCCTTGTTATTTGGAGTAAAAGAAATATTATTTGTCACCTATTTCATTCATTAAAATTGCTGTGAACAAGCTTTTGTCAGTTTGCCAATCTAGAACTACTTTACATGAAATAGAAGGTTTATCTTATAACATCACAAAGATGCCTATGATAACATATATTGTAGTTTGCCTTAAGTAGAAAACTGAAGTATGAAGAACACTTCCAAAATGAGCTCAAGGTAATTTTCTTTACATAAGTTTATTACAACCCAGAATTCCTACACTTTTATTGAAATTTGACTAATTATTATGATTTTTTTCCCTTCCCAGGAATAAGCATGTTAAATCTAGTAAAAAGGCTGGATGTAAAGCAGCCTTTTTTTCCCCAGAGGTCATTTGCTTCCCTTGTAAATGATCTAGAACTATGGTACTGGACAGGGATTTGTGTTGAGTGATGGTGGGATTGTCTGCATAAAATAGTCTTTTCCCTACAGCTGCATATAATTTTGTATTATTTTTCCACAGACAGCCTGTTGAGTGGACTGGGGCATGGACCTGGCACTGGCAGAGACTGACAGATCTGTATCACCATGGCGGAGCTGGTAAAAAAGGCCTCAAGGAGCAACAGAGAGACATTGCAACATTGTAAAAAAATCTCTGAAAATTAGTTTAAGAAGACCTAAACAGGGTCTTATTTTATACTTGCAAAGTGGAATCAAGGGATAGCCATTTACCAGGGTTTTTTTCTGACATTTTGTGTTATTTAATTGTATTCAATTGAGCAGGCAAGTTAGAAATACCAGTAAATCACTGCAGGACCTTGGTGACTACTAAGGAAGTCACTCAGAGACTGAAGATGATTGAAAAGATGAGGATGTTCTGACAGTGCAAATGGTAGAGAAGTAAAGGACAAAAAGCCCACAAAGTGAAGGGATTGTGGTGAGCATTGCATTCCTTCACAAAGAACAATCTATCATGGGGAAGGGGAGGAGGGGGAGGGGTGTAATCTCCTTCAGCTTTTTCCCCATAGAAGTATTAGGCTATCAGCACAAATGTGACAACTCCAAGTAGTGAAGACAATTGATTTCACTAGCTTATGCATGAAACTCTTCAACAGAACTAAAAACTTTCAAAGCAGTATCAAAGTATTTTCCCAGTAGGTAGAAAATATATCTAGGTAAACCCATAGAAATGTCCAGAATAAAGAAATCAAGCAAAATGGATGATAACTCTTACTACACAAATCAGATAGATACTTAAAAGGAAGGTATATAATTAATAAGAGTGGTTTAACCCTTCAGTGTTATTCTGGCCAGAAAAACAAGTCACTGATTTTGAAATACTCATTCCCATCCTTACAGTCTTGGTTCAGCTACATAGATTTATGTCCCCATTGAGTCTATGAATTTTCTCATAGGAATATAACTAATATCATTATGGCCGCTATAGCACTATTCCTGTTTGAACCAACTCTAAGACGTCACAATTCTATTGAGTCTTTTTTCAGATTCCAAAGCATATGAAGGATGCTTTTCTTCATGTACATGATCATTAGCAAAAATTATCCAAACACATTTCCCTTTTCTTTATATTCCATGATTTGTAGTAGAAAGGACTTCTGGGGTTCAGATAATCCTATCAGTGAAATCTTTAGGTTATCTTAGAATGTTTAAACATTTGGGTCCATTTATCAGGTACAACATCTGCTTGAACTTATCACATGCAACAATTAAACTAGTTGTTTCAATTTTAAACACCTGAAGGCACCATTTTGATGCCCTTTTCATTTCCCACCTAGATGTATTTCCTTTGAAGCTGATGACTGAGCCACAAATACTCAACTGGGATTTGTTCACTATTTCCTAATATGTGCAGATTAGCTGGAACTTATTGTTATAGTTCTGGCTAGGCTTCTGGTCTACTGCTAGACGTTGAGAGATCATGTAAAAATTGGTCAAATGCTCAAATCTCACACCAGAATATCTTTTAGGCCAAGGAACCCAGCAGAGCAATAGCCATAATCAGTACCACTCTAATTTTCTCCATTTTCTACAGCTGTAAACCTAAAATAAATGGAAGGTTATATTATGCCAGCCAGTGTAAGGAGGTGAAGTACAAAGATTGGTAACTGGGCATTTGTTTTCTTGCTTTCAAGTTATTTATGCTTTTATTTAAAACTGATGAACACCAACACATAAAAGAATAACACATATACATGAATAATGCATGATGTATACCTTTAGTTAAGTTCATTTGTAAATTAATGTTTTTAAGCTTATTCTGAAAAAAGTCAAAACATATCATAAATATTGTATTTCATATACTCCTTCTTGTAGTAAACCATACAGTCAAATCTTTTTCATATTGAGAACTGGATGAAATAACTTCTCGAAACATTCTTGGCAGGTGTCACCATCCACTCCCACTGAAATCGAAAGGTTTCCTACCAGTTTGTATGGAATCAGTTTGAGAAAAGTAAGTTGCTTATCTATTTTATACAGCTTTCACTGGTCTAACTAGAGCACTCCTAAAAAAGATGTATTTCCATTGACTAATTTGTATGTATCAAACAAATTCAAACATTTTATCCCTTTCCACAGTTTATTTAAACTTTGAATATTGAGTTTTATTCAAAACACATGCTTATTTTAGCTTATATAATAACAGACAAAAACGATATGTGTGACCGAGACAGTGACGTATTTTGAATATGAGCATGCAGGTTCTCGACTTCATACAACATTAAAACTTATGTGTGAATTGTGTTCTCTCACCAAAATTAATTCAATTTAGAAACAGACATCTGGGTATTTATATTTTCATATGAAGTCTTGAACATCTATCCACTAGAAAGGATTGACAAGAAGGAAAAATATTCCTTTTTTTATCCCAAATCAAATTTCTTCTAGTTTCCTATAAGGAAAAGACTTGCAAGCAGTCACTTTTCTAAGTAAATCCAATGTGCAGCTATAATTGGAGAAAAAATGTCTACAGAATAGAAAAAAAACAACCTGAACTTTTGCACTTAAGAATCTGACATGGCTGCAATTTGTCAAAGACATAATTTCTATTCTAAAAAGGAAATAAATCTCAACTATCAAGAGTAAAAGTTAAAAATAAAATTCCAGTTATATACTAAAATAAAATATATATTCAAATTTGAGTCCTGTGATCTCTCAGTGTGGTACAATTTAAGTACACGGTGGCTTTAATGTGCCAGTAACTTTTATTCCCTTTGAGATAGCAATTAATCAAAAAAACTGTTGTCATATATAAAAGAAAACTTGAATAGGCATTTGCTTTTACTAAAACAAAACTTCTATAAAGGAAGCCACAGACAAGGGTAGACATAACAGCCAGCATCACCTAAGTCTATTAAAACAATATCAGTGCCTGCCTTCTTTGAAGAAGGCCATAAATTTATACTTCTTCACGTCAGTAAGCATCTACAGTGAACTGTGAAGCTGTTTTGGGTAACATGAGCTAAACTAGTGTTCTGGAGTAATTATAAATCAACTGTTTCCACATTTTTGTAGAAGCAGGGAATGCAAAACTGTTTTTGCAGCACCTGTTGGTTCCACAGAACTCTTTTCTTTCTAAGAGATACTCATGGGCTAAATAATCCTGATGATTTTGAGGGGTTTTGTGGTTGGGTTTTTTTGTTTGGTTTTTTGTTTGGTTTGGGTTTTAGATCTAGTGCACACAAGTTATCCATGAGATACTTCAGCAGACACATATTTGACTTCTCCATATACAATACTGTGAAGTAAAGAAAGAAGGACAGACATTTTAATTCCAGATGAATGATCAGTGAAACCGTTATGGTGCCAGCAAGACTAACCTCTGGTGCTTAGTAGTCATTTCCTTTATAAATCCTATATGGGTATTGGTTTTATCCCTCTTTTTTACTAGCTTCTACTGACTTTTATTGTTTTATTAGCTGCTGTTCTCGTGAAAAGCCTTTTTCTCTCTCTAAACAGCATTCGCTGGTAAAATACTCTGTTTAAAAACAATTGTAATCATGTGGAATTCCCTACCTCTGTAGCTTTTCAAGCTCTTTTTAACTTCGACGAGCTGTTGCAATTGCTAGAATAAATAAATCAAGGACCACGAAAACCTCAGTTCTGTAGAATTATTGGTAAATATTACTTTTAATGGGCCTTGATTTTACAGTAACTCAAAGCTTAATGTAGTTGTATAACTAACTGATTCATCCTATCTTTCTCTTAAGTTCTTTTGGGGTTGGGTTTTTAAATTATCATTTGCATTTTAATTCATGGTGAAGTTCAAACTTGTACTAGAATTTTGGAAATATAATAGCCTGTTGAATTATTGAAGTTCTAAAGATACTGTGGTTTTTTTTAATAACTTTGCTTGTTACTGTGTATCAAACCTTCTCTCTTGTCCTTCTTAAATGTCCCAAAACATAGCTCAAAACGAAATAAAAAAAGAATACTAGGTTTGTAATTATAGGGTAGGGGAAAAAAGCTTTCTGATGAGAGGAAACGTTCCTGTAAATATGCTTTTTTAAAGCAAATACTGCTAGGACCTGTCTATACTAGTAGTGCAACCTGGAAAATGTTAGGAGGAGTATTATGCATGGGAGACACACAGTTTTATGCTCTAGAATACCCACAAACTAGCAAGGCATTCTCCATAATTTACTTTTATGAGCTTCAGTTTCAAATTAATTTTACAAACTTAATGGTTTGGGAAATTATTATGGGAAACAATAATTTAGAGTTGACCTTTTCTGAGCTACCTGTTACTTGATTGGTTTAGCTAGCAGTGTCTTTAATTGAATTTGTCAGCAACAAAAATATGTGTGCTAACAGCTGCTAACTTAAATTTTATAATTATTGTTATTACCTTAGATAAAAATGTAAGCAGGCAAAAAAAAAAGAAGGGGAGTAGAACAAAGTCACCTACAGTGGCACAGTGAATGTCTCTGAGTGAATGAAAAAGTTTTAATACTCATTGCTTCTTTAGAAATACATTTCTGGTTTAGAAAAATCTTCAAAAATATTTGTCAGTGAAAAAAAATCACAAGCTATATGTGAGATTATATTGGTAAAAAATTATTGTATGTGTGTTGTTTCCTTAGCCAAAGCTTCATATTATAATCAGAAAAAAATACTTTAAAGTTCATTCTCAAATTCCACAAATCTTGGCTGCTGCTTACCACTTCAAAAATGTTTCCTGCAAGATGCTGCACATGGGTCTGGGCAAACCCTAGTACCAACACAGGCCTAGAGGGTGAAGCAGATTGAGGGCAGCCCTTCTGAGGAGGGTTTGGAGGTTCTGTTGGATGAGAAATGACCTTGCACCCCAGTTCTGGTCTGTATCAAAAGTGGCATGGCCAGAAGGTTAAGTGAGGATATTTGATTCTGTCCCTGTACTCTGCCTTGTGAGACCACACCTGCAGTGCTGCATCCAGCTCTGGGGTCCCCAGCGTAGGAAGGACATGGACCTGTTCGAATGAGCCCAGAGGAGGCCACCAAGATGATCAGAGGAATGGAGCACTTCTACAAGGAAAGGCTGAGAGATTTGGAATTAATTCAGCCTGGAAAAGAGAAGGCTTTGGGGTGACCTAATGGAAACCTTCCATTACCTGAAGGGAACCTAAAAAAAAGAGGGAGAGGAACCATTTACGACAACATGTAGTGACAGAACAAGGGGGAATGGCTTCAAACTTCAAGAGAGTAGGTTTAGATTAGATACTAGGGAAAAATTCTTTACTGTGAGGCTAGTGAGGCACTGGAACAGGGACCCCAGAGAAGCTGTGGATGCCCATTTCTGGAAGAGTTCACAGGAGCAACCTAGTTTTCTGAAATGTGTTCCTGCCCATGGCAGGGGGTTGGAACTAGATGGCCTTTAGGGCCGCTTCCAACCCAAACCATTCTATGATCCCATGAAATACTGACCTCTTCTTTGTTCAATGAACTATAAGAGTAACATCTATACCTGTTTTTTTCAAAAGATATATTCTGAAAATTTTTAATTAAAATAGGTCAAAGCAACAAGACAGCTGAATTTATAGAATTCAGCTATTTTACGTATTGAATTTATATACAGAATTATTTTTATATATAAATTTCTATCCAGAAAAGAATTACATCAAAAATGAAATTAATTTCCAGATAACACACCTCTCATCTCTTAATATTTAGAAAATAATTTGACATTGATTTTTGAGGAGGGCATCCTGGGGGTTTGTTTGTTTGCTTGTTTCTAAAGTATCTCTTTGTTGTTAAATCATATTGCAAAGAGAGGAATCATGAAATGTTTCACTGTCTTCTAGTCTGAAATAAAGAATTTTTGGAGAATAAGACAGAAGTTTCATTCAAATGCACCATTTCTTTCACCCTGTCTTTTCGTAGTTCTTTTTTTAATGCTGTTTTGCCTAATTTTCTGCCATAGAAGTAAAGGAAATTTTATATGTTACTTCTAAAGAAAAACTATTTGAAGGAACATGACATTCAGCAAGGGAATTGAATGCATGTGAAATTATCTCTAACCCAAGTTAGCGGTTGCCCAGGAAGTTTCATTAGGAACAGCACTGCCAGCAGATCAGGGGAGATGATCCTGCCCCTTTACTCAGCCCTGGTGAAGCCTTATCTGTAGTGCTGTGTCCAGTTCTGGCCTCCTCAGTGCAGGGGAGACATGGAGTGCCTGGCTCCAGTGGAGGGCTACAAAGATGATTAAGGGATTGGAGCACCTATCTTACAAAGAAAGGCTTAGACAGTGGGGCCTGGTCAGTCTCAAAGGGAAAGAGAGAGGGGACCTTATCAATGTCTGTGAGTATCTGAAGGGAGGGTGATAAGACGACGCAGCCAGGTTCTGCTCAGTGGTGCAAAGTAATAGGACAAGAGGCAAGGGGCAGAAAGTGATGCACGGGAAGTTACACCTGAATATGAGGAAAAACTGCTTTACTGTGCAGGTGACCATGCACTGAAAGAGATTTCCCAGAGAGGCTGTGGAGACTCCCTCACTGGGGATATTCAGGAACCATCTGGACACAATCCTGTTCAATGTGCTCTGGGATGACCCTGCTTGAGCAGAGAGGTTGGATCAGACAACCCACTGTGGTCCTTTCCACCCTGACCCATTCTGTGATTCTGTGATTATCAATTAACTACAAAAAATGCATAAAAATCAACTTGATTGAGAAGGAGGCTGATTTTACACCTAGCTGCATGTAATCACTGCTACTTTCAGGCAACAAAATCAATTCTTTCATGTAAGAATTCTGATATTATATAAATTTGAAAATTAAAACCTGAACAACAACAAAAAACCCCATTGAAATTTACTAAGCAAAAGGATTTTTAAAAGATTTTTTTTTAATATTTCTAAACTATAATGTTCTCTGCCAAAAATACACAGAGGGAAAATAAGCTTTTTTGCTACAAAGCTTTGGCCACACAAAACAATGCAGACAAAAAGTTGTTCTCTGTGAATAATGAATTAATCTTCAGGCATAGAGAACCCTAACCAGGCAATACAGTCTCTCAAAACTATACAGCATCTTAAAATGGCCTTTGTGGAACAATCAATACATTTTCTTTAAGTAATCCTAACATCTAGGAGAACTGGTGAATATATCTACTAATTTTTGAACTCATGATTATATAATATACATACAATATTTATAAGAAAAGATTGATATATATGTATAACAACAGGTTGCACTAGAAATGTTCTTTAAAAAGACCTGTCTCTCAATAAACTGACTTCTAATAGAAGAGAAAATACTACTAACATACTAAAATTAGACACAGATTCTGTGCTGCATGAGTTCAGAATTACCTGGTCGTGAAAAGAAAAATTATATTTGTAAAGAAGCAACATATTCCTTTTTATTCAGATTATATTATATAACCTCTGTTTTGTGACTTTAGATTGCCTTTTGCGACTCATCTACTGTGGTTAGCACACAGCTACTGAGAAATACTGACCTGTATTATATATTTCTTTGCACTACTATTGGCTATATGTTGCATATTTTGGAGTCATACCAGTATTTATTTAGAAAGAAAAATAGAGATTAAAAATGTTTTCCCTTTCATTTTACTGAAAATCATCTGTAATGGAATAATATGAAGAAAAAACCCCAATAACATCAATAGATGCCTGACTAGTCAATGAAGATTTTGTTTATTTCAGTTTCTGTTCACACAACGAAAGAACTCCAGAAGATTTATATAAGATAAATTACTTGAAGCACATATAATTTTGTGGACAAAAATATTTTCACGGGTAATATTTCTGTACTGTATTGAGATTTTTTGCAACTCCCTTAAGTTGCTTTCTTAATCATTATTCCTTCATTAGAAATGACTGCTTGACTCATTTTATTCTTAGTTTCAGTAAGAATATTTTTATGAACATTATAGATTTTTATCAAAAAAGAGATTCTTTGTTCATGATTTTAAGCTTGGTTAAGTGGTTAAGTGGATTTTGTGCTGATGTTAAGTAGCTAAAGGAACTAGAATTTTTTAACCACAGTATTGCCTGGGTGTGGGAGTGTTCATTTTTTTCCCAGGGCTCCTCATCAGGCTTGAACCACAAGATGTAAAACTGCTTATTGACTTAAGATGCAGTTGACTCTGCATAGATGTCTGATCTTTGACCTTTCTGTTGTGATTGTGAGATGTGAACTATTGTCATAACACACAATTTTTTTGTAATGTGGTTCTTTATCCTCATCATTTGAACTCATTCCATCATCACATTTCAGCTAGCCAAATAACTCTCAAACTAAAAGAATGTTCAAACTGAACCAGTCTAAACTAGCTTCAATAATCCAGCCTAAAGGTTAAAGCTTGAATATCCTTACTCTGGCTTGCCAAGCTACTGAACTGATAGTCAGTGTTAAGAATTTTAATACTCACATATTCTTATTAATAATATGAATTTCATAATAAAATCTTAATAAATAATTCCCTCCTTTAACCCTATGATCAAAAAAAGTAATAGACTGCTTCCTATATGCCTGTATCTAGATTTTTCATCTTTTTCATCAATCACAAAACATTAGTTCTAAATAATGAAGACGTATTGTCTCCTCACGCATGTATCTTAATTATCATGAAAGTGCAGCAGACATACCTCTGTTCATCCAAGATTAAATATGGAATTTGAGAAACAATGAATTCTGAGGGAAATGCTTTATATTTCTGCACTATCAAAATTTCACCCTTAAGGAGAATTTCATGTTGACATTTTCAGGGCTGAAACTGCTCACCAAGCAGAGGGAAAAAAACACTGAAATTCTGTTTAAAACAAATCAATATACAAAAGAAGCAGCCTCTATTCAGTTTTCAGCAGGCTTTTCTATGATTATGAAGATTACCTAGATTACTTTCTATAAGAGATAAAGCTTTCACAATTTGGATCTACTTTTTTCCAAAACATCTGAAATGAAAATGAATGGAAGTTAAAAAATTGTACATCATTGTATATATGTGCCACAAATACAGAATTCTTAAACTGACACAAATATGAAACACGAACCACTGAAACTTTGTTATAAATTGTTGTAAATTTGTTATATCTAATATTGTTTATATAATATATAATATTGTTTATATAATTGTTATCAATTTGGTGCCTTTTTTTTCCATTTTTAATTTCCCATTGTTTTTCCATTGCTATTAATTCATTCAAGGAAATTTTTTACACTTGATAAAGTGACAGGATTTCAGCCTGGAAAATTATATTTATTCCAGATTTACAGTCTTGAAGAAGTGGGACTCTAGCCACAGACAATCAAGAGTTCTTTAACTGTGAAATACAAATATTAATAAATAGTTTACATTTATTTAAAAAAAACCCATACTGCTGCAAGAGACTGAAAAAATAAATTAGATTTCTATTTATTTTATTTTACTTTTAGAATGTGAATTTGTTCTGAGAATGTGTTTATTAATTTGGGTAAAACACATTACTTCAAAACTACTTCTATTTTTACAGTAGGAAACGCCAACACAAGGGGACGATTTTATTACTTCCAATGAAAGTAATTTATATTTTAGCTAAGAAAATGAGATAAGAGGATAACATGATTTAGATCACACTTTAATCTGTTGCACAGTTTCAAAGGCAAGGGAAAAAAAAATCCTTGAAAAGGAAACTTTGTATCAAAATGAAATTTTCTTGTTGGTATTCACTCCAATAAATAGGCACTGCTAGTGTGACATCACTCTGTTTAAATGACAATGTAGTTAGTGACAGTAGACTTCAATGATATTATGAAGAAAAGGTCTCTCAGAAGACTGGTCAGAACAAACGTCTGCCTCATTTGAAAAGTAACAGGCTATGGGCTGGGTGAACTTTATATATTTAAATCAGAAATAATTTTGCTTGTTTAGTTTGTAAATTCTCCATATATCAACAACAAGAGAGCAGAGAATTAAGAATCTATGCTACATCAGTGGTCCTAACTCTGCAATTGATGTATAAAATGTAATGACCATTTGGCCGTATCTGTAGAATATGAAATAACATACAACTTTATTCCCCTTAGGATCTAGAGTTTTGAAAGGTATTCTTGCACTCATTAAATTCTGGAACATGAATCTTTTTATGTAATAGTTATATATATCTGGAGTTGTAAAGCTATTCTTGTACATGGATGCTAGCTTAACAAAGCCCACGCTGTTTCATTGAAAGACGAAGATCTGTATTTTCCAGCACTAAAGCTCCAACAGTAGTACAAACTTTAACATTATAATGAAGGATTAAAAAAAAAGGATGAGCATGGTATATTAAGACTGAGAGACATGAGCCACGATTGTCTGAAACATGACTCACAGTCATTGGGCCCTTTATTATTCAGAATTTTTTAACACCCAGGAATAAGTAACCATCATTTCTGTTGTCTCCACTCAATATTTAAATGTAAAAATTAAAAATAATCCTATTTCAGATGAAAATTCCTGGTTAGAGAGTATTATATAGGAGTTACTAGAGTCTTGCTAAGATCAACAGAAGTTATGATGTAATTTACTAGAGCTTCATAAAAGTTGCTCATCCAGGGAACACTGACAGGTTGCAGTGACCTCTTAAATCTATAAGCCTTCTTTGCAGTTAGAAAAAGAAAAGCATTTAGAATTTTGTCATACTCATATGGATGTGGGGATGAAATATTCTGGAAGTCTGACAAGTAGTTGAAAAAGAGATTACTGAAATTTGGGAAGCTGACAATATCTAACATTCCTGAGTGACTCATGGTCTACCAAACTAATTACAATAATCACTCAGATTTCCAGATGTGTAGGAACCTAGGATTTCTGGAAAATAGGAATTGAGCATATAGGAATCAACTACTCTGTTCATATGATATAAAGTTGCTCTGTAAATACTGAACAAATCTCATGCCTCTGTGATTCAGACTTTCTACATATGAAGTCAATCACGGATTTACAGGTTTGGAAATTTGCCAAGGGAGTCTGGAAGACAAGTTTGTGAGATAGGCGCTGAAGGATATTGTTATAGAAGTTAAATCTGAAATGACAATTCAGCTGATCAAAGTAGTAGATCCACATCAACTTACCGCCTCACCAGAATGTCTTCATAGCACAGTTAATGACAGGAGGATTAAAAGTGTAAGACTCTTCAAGATTTCCCTGAAACAGAAAATCAAATGTTTTATTTGCTTTTCTACATCCAAACCAATGAATTCTGAAGGGTTCAAGAAATAGAGAGTTAATACACTGATGATAAATAACTTCTGCAAACAGTAATCATTGAAAAGCAGCAAAACAAAGTGGAATTTCTAGAGTAGCTTTGATGTGAAAGAATAAAAGTCATGGTCATACACAATTATTTGTATTTAAATTATCTGTACTTGATTGGAGTTCTTATGAAACAGTTGTACTCCAAACACATCTTAGTCATAAACACTTTCTGGCTTTGTCACTGCGCTAGACGAACCCTTTTTCAATGTACTATTTTTAGTGCAAAAATTCTGTTTCATAACTGAACTTATGCTGGTAGATCTTTAAGTACACTAGACCAAACCCTGCAGTACTTGCACTGACAGTATCATTTGGTAAATTACCTTACGTGTATGAAAACAGAACTGTAGCCTTGTCAACAGTAAAGTTATGTCTTCACTTATGACAAACCAGTGTCAATCTCTACCATATGGATATCCATTCAACCCACACATTTAGCTCTTTCTCATTAGCAGTCAAGCTTAAGAGGAGAACCTGTGAAAACCTCATGATGTTCCACAAGGCCAAATGCAATGTCCTGCAGCTGGGCTAGGGAAATCCAAGCATAAGTACAGGCTGGGTGGAGAATGGATTGTGAGGAGAAAGATTTAGGGATATTGGTCGACAAGAAAAACCCAACCAAGTAATGTGCACTCGCAGCTCCAAAAGCCAACCTCAGCCTGGGCACCATCAAAAGTAGTGTAGCCAGCAGGTCAGGGGAGGTGACTGTCCCTCTCTGCTTTTGTGAGACCCCACCTGGAGTGCTGCATACAAATCTGGGGCCCCTGACAAAAGAAAGATGTGGACCTATTGGAACAAGTCCCAGAGAGGGACACTAAGTTGACCACAGGGCTGGAGGATCTCTCCTATGAAAATGGGTT
>VZRQ01007207.1:76412-93046 GCA_013397975.1 Machaerirhynchus nigripectus
CTTTCAAGAAGGCTAGAGACAGACTTTTGACAAGGCAGAGGGGGAATGGCCTTAAGTTGAAGGAGTGTACATTTAGGTTAGGTATTAGGAAGGAATATGTTGTCCAGAGATGTTGTGGACTCCACGTCTGTGAAAGAGTGCCAAGGCTGGTACAGGCTGGATGAGGCTCTGTACAACTGGTCTAGTGGAAGGAACCTTGGGCAGGGGGGCTGGATCTAGAAGATCTTTAAGGTCCCTTCCAACCCTAACCTTTCTATTAGTCTGTGATTCTGTGATCTTTCTTTTGGGGTAAGGCCGGGAGAGGTCAAACTGTTCAGTCTGGAGAGAAGAAGGCTCAAGAGAAAACTCATCAACACATATAAACAACTGAAAGGAAGATGCAATGATGGAGTCAGGCTCTTTTCTTTATTGTCTAATGACAGGACAAAAAGCAATGGGGAAAAGGGAACACAGAGGACCTATATGAATATCAGAATATAGTTTTTTAACTGTAAATTAATACTGAAGCAGTTTGCCTAGAAATGACTGTGGAATATTCATCTTGGAAATACTGAAAAGCCATCTGGACATGGTCTTGGGCAACCTGCTTTGAGTAGCTTGAGCAGGGAGGTTGGTCTAGATCCAACCTTGACCACTCTGTGATACTGTGGTATTTTATTCACAGCACTCATGAGCTGGTTTTTATGCACCCACCTATGCAGTCTGGGATTGATAACCATCTTCCACCTTTTTATATATCTCAATCAGGACATTCAGAGATCACAATATTCCTAAATGATTTAGGAAAGAATAAAAGTAAATAGCAATTAATGACCAAAAGTGATCAAGAATGTTTCACCCTAAAAACTCTCTTTCCTGAAACTATCCAATTTTGTCATAAACCAGTAACAGTTTCAGTGGGTTTTGTTTTTTTCTTTTTTTAAATGCACTGCATGTGCAACATGAAGACAGTCATTGAAAATAGGCAGGTAAAGACCTTATGTTATAAGCATATGTTAAGTTGTATAAAATGCAAGGGGAACATAGGTTTGGAGTATTTATTTAATATGATTTCCAGGGCCTTTCAGTGTGGTGAATCATGGTTGTATACAACAATGGACCAAGTCAATAATTTTTATGTCAGGAGCATTTCAATATCGGCTTTATTTTTCATGGTCAGACTGGAAGCAGAGTGAATAGAAATACACAAATAATAATGTTGTCAGTGCTGAAGGCTTAATTACATGGTTCAAATTACTACCTTGAATACACATATTGTTACATTTTAACATTGCTGTCTTTATGGCAGAGATTTCTTAGGCTGACACTATACCCTGGTCAGCATTTCCTTTATGTCTATAAAAGCATCAATTAATTTTTTCTAACCTAAGTTGCTTAATTAATCATCACATCATAGGAATGCTCATTAAGCAATATGAACTCATAAAATACATCCTGAAAACTGGTGCACTATGCATTGTTCCTTTTTCATAAACACCTATGCAAATATAAGATTCTTCCATTCTTTTATCAGTTCCCTTTGTTACTCTATGCTATATATTTTAGCTGCCTGTATTGAATTTGCTTGGTCAAATTACATGGGCTTTCATCACTTGAAAATTATGAACCTGTCCAGTTCACTGAAAGACTGCTTTAACATTCAGTACTCTTCCTTTCTGTTTATAGTATTATTTTTGTTCAACTTTTCCTTAAAGAAAACAGCAATTCCAACCACAAAAAGTAAAAATATTGCCTAAAACATAATCTGTTAAACTGAGTTTATATAGATTAATTTATGGTCATTTTCTTGAAGAGTAATAAACATATTCTGTGTACATTTAAAAGGAAGAGGAAGAACTATTGCCAAGTTGTAGAAGTGGGACAGACTTTTTCCTATATTTGGGGTCATGCATGCCTTCACCTCCCTCTTCCCCTGCAGTTTTTTCTACCTACCATTCCATGGCTCTTTTCTATTCTTCCTCAATTTCTTTTAATAGGTTAATAGTTAGGCTTCATGCAGTTTTCCTCTCAGTATTGAGGATATCAGTATATCAGCATAGCTTTGAGCTTAAATCATAGATGGTAAAACCTCAAAAATTGACAAAATCATCAGCATCTTTTTGGTTTTCTAAACTTTTAGAAACAGAAAAATCTCTATCATTGGCTACTGTTTGTTTCAAAGAGAAAACAAAAAAAGAAGAGGATAATGGGTTACTTTGCTAAAAAATATCAAGGCAATAATATTGCTATACAGCCCCACAGGATCAATAGGCTTGTCCCTGCTTCAAAATAAAATAACTTATAAAATGACAGTTAAATTTTTTACACAAACACTCATTTCCCTAACAAATCTCTTTTGTCTCCAGAATCTTGATTCCCTGTCTTTAAATGTAAAATATAAGAAATTAGATGACACAGTTCCCAAACCTTGTTTCTAAGTCTGTGTCACGCAATGCTAGAAGCTCTGGAGGGAAAAGACATGGTCTGTGCTGAGTGGCTGCCAGCAGAGACAGAATTTGCTGTTAGACTCTGTGTGACCACAGCCAGGCCTCTCTCAGGTTTGTCACTGGTAAATGGAGTTGACAGTCTTCTGCTGTGTCACTGACACGCCATGTAAAAAAATTCATTGAAGAATACTGTGAAAGCACGTGAATCTATGGGATTGAAGGTAACTAATTTCAATCTGACCTCATTAAGGCTAATTGTCTTGTGGCTGTCCTTTAGTCTTCTTCAAAATCACTCTTGTATTGAAATGATGAAAGTGGACATCCATTGCATTCCATGCCTTAGGTAGGCAAAGCTAACAGTTAGCACAGAACAGATAGAATGTCCTCCTGTCATGCTTTTCTGCCTTGTCCACTGTTATTCCCCTGACAGAGTCCATGAGTCTAAAGAGCTCAGCACTGATACTTAGGAAAAAAGAGTCTCATTTTCTGCAAGTTTACCTTTTTGATGGCAGTCTGATAGATGTTATACCCGCACAGGGAAAGGAGCAGAAGCATATGATTTGGTACTTTTCTTTTTATGGTAACTAGATTGTAGCTTGTCTTTTTTTCAAAAGAAAAACCTCTCTCAGATATTTGAAGGTCACACCCAGGGAAAGAATAAGCTCTTTAACAACTGAAAAGCCTGTCAGGACAAATGATGTTGTAGTCAAGCCCATTTTTTTTTTTTTTAAGGGAAACAGTGAGTTTGTATACGAGGATATGGCACAGAATAGAAAATGAGGTCCTATATGGACTCATGAACAAGAAGTCACTCCTGTGCTCTAGAAAGGAAAGAAACACCTACACCCAATCAAAAAAGTAGAGAGAAGGAATTAAGTATCTGACTTATAATTAACTCAATGCCAACTGTCATGCAGGGATAGCCTAGTTCTGAGTAATGACACTTAGATGTTGGAATCTTGCACCAATATAACACTGTAATAGATAACTTCAGGTCTAGACTATAAAAAGTGCATAGAAAACCTTTAAAGATGGAAGCACTGAAAAAATAGAATATCAGCTTCATTGTAAGCAGGATAGGGGAGCTAGGAGTTGAATTTTCTACAGGCTGAAGGTAATTAATCTGATTTAAAATTAGTGTCAGAGAGTAGACTCCATGCTTCTATCATTTTACTAAAAATGTTTAAAGGGATGAAAGACTGTGTAAAACTTTGGTATATACCTTGAATTCTCCTTTCAAAGTTATTTATTTTCCACTATAGAATTGAATGTGATTTTTATTTAGAATTTTTTTGACAAAGAGATATACTGTCAAAAATTGTTTTCTTATTAAGATTAACATTTTCTTCACTGATACAATAACTGCCATCAACAACATCTGATAGTCATTCTCAGGATGTGTGAGTACACCCTGTTTACTGTCATCCTTAGAAATATGAAGTGTGACAAATATGTATTTCTCAAATAAAATTCAGAGTAAAATATTCCTTATCTAACCATTTGCTTTTATTCAACAGCATCAAGAGATGTGTCTTTGGGTCTAAGCAGCAACATGACAGAGAAGGAAAAATATACACCCCTCAAATTAAAACATGAAACTGTGAACAATGATGTCAAAATCAGAATTTTCAATAGTCGTAAAATCTGATGCCTAATTTAGTTCAATTATTTTCCTTAGAAAACAAAACTACAAAACCTTGCAAAAAGACTAGATAATCCCAGAGAAATTATTTTGGTTTAAAACAGCCAGAGTATTTCCCACTTCTAGACGTAGTGGTGTACATGCACACGAAAGATAATGAAATAAGTTGATTAAGGATTTTGTACCAGGCGTGTTTTAAGAGAATAAAAGATACTTTGCCCTTAGATATTTTCTGAATATTCTCCTGATCCCTCATTCATGAATAATCCTGGCCATTCAGTGTCACCTGTGTATTTAGACAGAAGACAATAGCAGATGATGAAGCTAGGAGAGGCCTATTAAGACCTCTCACTTGCCTAATCTCATTTTCACAAACAGACTGAAACACAGTCTCCCTATTTACGGTATGGCATAAGCAGGCAGTCTACCAGGAACGATTTTACAGTCAAGTAAATCAGCATTTCTCCTCCTGTAAAGTCATTCTCAGTAGTATTGCTATTAAGAGGTAGCACAATGAAGAATAATATCAAGAAACATGGCATTGCCCTAATGGGAATGTAGTAGGAAGCAAAATTTAGGGGTTTCAGGCTGCTATTTGGAAGAAATTTAAGCTCTAGTAAACAGGACCCTGCAGAGAGATAAAGGGAAAATGTGTTTAATCCCTTTTCACCTGTTAGAATAGCATCAGTGTTGTTTTACCTTGCATTTCACAAAGTTTGACAATTTCAATTCCAGTGCTGCAGCAAACCCAAACTATAAAAAGAGCTCCTAAATCATAAGATAAAAGAATTAGTAGGACAGATCTCCTCTAAGAAAATAAGTGCCAATAATAATATAAATGTGCCAATAATAATATAAATAATAAAATTACTAGAATTTGCTCTTCATGAGACCGAAGTTCCTGTCAGACTTATCACAGGCTGAGATGAAAGCAGCTGTCATGGCCAACCAAGGATGTCAAGGGCTTGGGGAGCCCTTATGGCCTGGCCAGTTGCAGAACCGTGGTGCCTGGTTCCAGTGATACCCAGCCAGGGCCCTCCCCACCTCTGAGTGCCCACAGTGGTCCTGCCCATTCCTATCACTGCTGCAGAACAGTCTGGCTTCCCCACAACCTCTTCAGCTCTTTCCCCTGCTAGGGGAATGCACTCCACAGGCACACTGCCCTGCCTGGTGTATCTGCCAACCTGGTGTACCAGATTGTCCTCTTGGGGTGTCCCCAAGTTCCTAAGCCCCTAGCTGTGTGTGGAGGCTGGGTCCTAAGGCCAAGCCATGGTGAAGGCTCCACAGCTGTGCCAAAGGCTTCCCTACACCCCACCCAGCTGGGAGCCAAGGGATCAGGATTCACAGCAGTGCTGAAGCCACAGTCAGACACTATGAGGCCTTGCTCCACAGATGGGCCAGTGTCCCCCGCTGTGATTCCCCTAAAGCCAGCCACAGTGGGGCCTAGCTGAGGGCCCAGGGCTGTGCCCACAGCTGCAGTTGAGTTTAGCATCAGGCTCAACTTTCCTCCTGGTGCCTGTCACTGGGAATCTCTGGTCCGACCCATGTGTCTCCACCTCCCTGCTGCCTCCAGGACCTCCTTTTGCCCCTGTGTTTTGCCTTAATTCCATAACCTGGCCCTGGCTTGTGTGACTTTGTCATGGGCACCTGCTCCTGCCCAGGCTCCAGGTCCCACTCCAAAATGGAACAAATTGAATTTAAATTGTTGGTCTTATTTTGTAGATGTGGAACAAGTATTTCCTTCTCGCAAAAAATTTTACTTGCTAAACCCTTTGAAAAAATTTGAATTTTCCGACATGTTAAAGGTTTGATCATGGTCTTGCTTCTGCAGTAAGAAATTTACCTTTTTTTGTTTCGGGTTCTTCTGCTATTTAAAAAAAGTTGCAAAGTTTTTCCAACTTTAAAAAAAAATTGGAAAGTTATTGCGTAATGATCTGGGGGCATTGACATCAACTTGTCTCTTAATTGTTCTATTATCAAAACACTATCAAATAAATTCCCAAATTAACTTTATTTTTTTACAAAGCCTCTAGATTAATATACTGTCTAGTCAGTAAACTTTCTAAGTAAACTTTCTAAGGTGAAAGCTATTGATGAACACTTGCTTGGAGTTGCAGGCATAGAAGATATCACAGCTAAACAGCTATTTTACATAAGCTAAATTGTGCCTTGGAGAAACTGGTAGGGACAATGGTCTTTATTTGAAACACAGCTAAAAGTTAATATTTTATGAAACTCACCAATCTTCTTGGTATAATTAAGAATTTTGTAAATAAGATGCATGTACAAATTTCCTTCTGTTACTGCCCTTATTTTTTTATCCATCTAAAAATATGTTGTTTCTATGGTTCTTTTTGTTTTCAATGTTTTTTCTTTACAAATTCTGCTGATATATTGTTTCATTTATATATCTAATGAATGCAAATAGTTCTAAACAGCAATTGGTATTTATGAAAGTGGCATATTATCACATAGAAATTGTTTAGAAATACCTATAAAATAATAAGGAAAATCTGCTACTAATGGGTCAATTGATATATCACCCAAAAGCTACACAACAGGTATTGGTAAAATGCATTCACAAAAAGATAAAACTTAGTGGTGGGTGGAGAGAAACCATAATATAAAAAAAAAAAAAAAAAACCTGAAAATTTAACCAGTATTTCTTCTGGTCATACACCAAGAAAAAATTGTAAAAGATATCCTGGAGCAGGACTGCAGTAAATTTTTCCTTTTGTGCAATGATTCTACCTTTTTTTGGTTTTGTCTTTAATTCTGGTTTTTTGGGGATTTTTCTTCTGTCTTTTTCTATTGTCTAAATACAACATCTGACATACTGCAGAAAATGTCAAATAAGTACATATAAGAAAGTTAAGTTTTGTAGGAAAAATTTTCATTTATCTATTAAATGTACTACAGTTATACAGTGCATTTTTCAAAAATCTAAATATATGAATAGAATTCCCCACTGCAAAAATTCTTGTTGAGTGTTTGAAAATTGAGAAGCCTAATCTAAGTCCTTTAAGTGGTCATGTGGTCCAGTACTGCCTGAGTGAAGCCAAAGTTCCCAAGACAGATTTACAAATAAAAACCAAAGTGTTATTTTACCTATTCCTCTCTTCTCACATCATGTCACAACTGTACCCTATCTCTCTAACCCTTTTTAAATATGACCTTTTTCTACAGGCAATTTATACAGGTGATCTTAGGCCACAAATGATAGAAAACAGATGCAAAAAGGAAAAGGCTAAAAAGTCAGAAAAGCTTATTCAATGCTTACCAGTGTAACACTTCCCCTGGTATATCCGTTCTAAATACAACATAGCTAAGAAATTGTCAGCAGGTAACTGAAAGCTCTTGAGTAGTACTTTTATACAAATTCATGTTTTCTAATGTATGTCCTTTCATAGTTTTTTGTTAAAAAATGCAACATCCTTTTTTAGGCTAAACAAAAACAAAAACTCTGCAGCAAATAAAATTTGTAGTGTTAACTGCCATGTTAAAATAAGGATTACAGTTGTATTGTTTAAAAGTAGTCAAAATATTTCTTATCTCTGATATTTGTCAAAAAACTCAGAATATGTTTGTATTCTTTTAGACTTTTGCATCATTATTCAGCTTTAGCTTTACTTACAAGTCCTTTAAATATCAAATAACAAGGAAGTTGTTGACAGTTGGAAGAATTATATATATAATCCCTTGATTATATATGTATTTTTGATCATGCTTCTTATTTATAACAATAATTTAATTATAATCAGATACATCTGAATCCTAGAGTGGCTTATTCATGTTTTAAAGTATAGTTAAACAAGAAGCTCCAAAGAAGAGGGACTATTTGCATGACCAAATCAAGTCTATGCATAGCTGAATAAACTGCAGGGTAGTGCCACAGGCAGTTGCTGTCTCAGTAGCTGACAGGGCTTTTTTCAGCAGAAAAAAAGAGAGTCATTGTAACACTCTTTTTTAAAGACAGATTTAAAATAAAATCAGTTAATTATTTATGGGAAGCTGCAGTTTACACTTAACTTGAGTTAATTGGATTTTTCTTAAATATCCTATTTGTCTGTATCCCTTGAACAGGAAGACCTTGTGATCTTCTGTGAACAGAGAAGAATGACTGAGCAAGACTCTCCTTTAGGGAAGCTGCATATATCCGGTCCAATACCGCTTGCACTACAAATGTGCCAAGTAAGAAGAATGACTAGAAATGGCTAGTCCACTGCAAGGAAATCCTTACAGGTGCTCAGTAAAAGCCGGAATACCTTCAGATTCTTGCAGCTGTTTAAGCAAGTTTAGTTTAGGTGTAGTTTAAGCAGTGCACCCTGTCACCTAAATGCAAATTTAACTACAGCTTTGGTTCACCTTCCTTTATCTGAATTGTCGGTGTGGTAAACTAATTGTGATTTAACAGATGCCTCTTGGCTTGGCTGGTTTCAGACAGCTTAGTGATACTGGTTGTGCTTGGTCATCTTGAAAATTAAAACTGGAAAAGAATAGTGTGTGTAAGCAATTCAGCCATCAGCTGGAAAAAAAAGAATTTCTTAACAAAATTTCTGCTTAATATGATTACATGTTTTTAGTCAGAATTGGGTAGGTGGAGAGTTGCTGCCATCTGCTGGAAAGATCCCTTTCCTGACGTTAAAATAAATAAAAGTGAAGCATTTTTTTTTAATGAGTAAAGTAATGAAAGATTAAAACTATTACCAGTGTTGAAATTTAGGTGCTTAACACCTGTGTAGCCATCTAAATGACCATTATTCTAATAGCGTCAAGACTGTAAAATTATGAAAATGTGGACCTAAAACTCCTTGCAATTCAATGTCCAAATGGAGGACTATATAAATAAGCCATATTCATAAATATGAACTAGAGAACATAAATCCTTCCAAAATGGGGAGAACAGAAGATGCAAAAGGAGAGGGAAATTAAAGACAAAGAAGCCTTTTCAGAAAACCATTTTTTTTTAGTTTTATAATATAAATCTCAGTGCTACAGTTTTATTCATTATAATAAGTAAAAATATTAGTCTAAGAAAACAAAATTTAAATCCCAAAGTTATGGATAGGTAGCAGGAACCTCACAGTGAGTACTACCAGATTTTTCTAAGAGTTGGAAGTTTCAGAAAAAAAAAAACCACACAAACAAATAAAAACAAAACCAAAATATACTAGTATTGTCCATCTGCCAGGAGACTGCTATTTAGGTCCCAAAACACACTGCAAAGATATTTTGATGCTGAATGTTAGAATAAGCAGTACCATGTTGCTTACAGGACACTGGACATTTTTGAAGAGCTTTTCTGTCTTCATTTTCAGTTCTGTTTCACCTATGTATAGGCCCAAATTCAGACAACACTCAGTATTTCTTCCCAGCTAAATGCCTGTAAATGTTAATTTTATATCTTCCTGATGAGGATTTCAAGAGAGCCAAGTTAGATGTTGAATGATTTAGATGGAACAGTGATTTGGACATGAGTACACAGCCTCAGAGATTTGCAAGTTTTAGCCAGAATACCTGTAGGCATACATATTCCACACACAACAACAACAACAACAACAACAACAGAGAGAAGATTTCCTGGTTAGTCATTTTTGATATCTTGAGACTACCAGAACTCTACTGATATTGTAGTTTCATTACCCTATTTTCATTTGCTTAGAAATAATGCAGCTGGGAAGAAATTGCATGGCAGGATGGAGTGGAAATGAGACCAGCTAGGATGAGGAAATCAAGCTGTCTGAACCACTTAGAATAATATAAATACACAGTGAAGGAGTATGGTAAGAGGAACTATGATTACATAGTCAAATGATAGATTGATATCAGGCTATCATGCCTGTAGTATTTGCTGTCCCAAGAAAACTTACACCAAATTATAGTGTAATAAACTGCATGGTGAATCATTCATTTCCTCCCTGGAAATGTCGGTGGGTTTACATTTCATATCTTTTACATCTCATCACTGTTACTAAGTTATGAATACCAGCTGTGAAATTCAGCCCACTGGAATTTCAATCTTAGGAATATTTATGGTGCCCTGCCCTTAACTTTGTCTTTAGGTCCAGTGTTCATTACCTTGATACTGACAGATTTAGAGCGATCAAAAGATGAAATGTTCTGGAAGATCACTTTTTAAATGCACCCACAGAGGCACACCTCCACTCATTTTGTCAATTTATTCTGCTGAGCAAGAGCAGTGTGTTTCCCATCTGCATGAGCTAGGTTTTGGAAAGTATAAAATTTGCAGATATACTTCCATGGTTGTCACCTTCCCATGTACTTACTGTATTCACACCATATTCTCATGTCTCTACAGGGCCACACTAGGTTTTTCTATGAGTTATTTAGATAATTGAAAAGAAAAGCATTTCTCAAGAAGTGGGGTGCATCTTAATGGGAAATGTAAGAGAATACCAATCAAGGGGTACTCCAGCTACCTAAAACAACTCACTGATGTCACTGTGATACCGTACTTGGGCTAACTAGAGAGAAAGACATGAAGAGCAGGCACAGGAAGATGCATAAAAATGAGACATGGTGACCTCAATGTAATCATTATGATTAAAATTCCTACATTCAGGTTCAGTTACTAACCTTAATTGTAACTATATATTTTCTGAAGTCTAGAAGACTTATGAAAGGATTGTCAGAGGTACATTCAGTTTCAAGGTATGCACAAATGTTATGCAAATATTTTATCTAGAAATGTATAAAAGATCAAGAGCTTTTGAAAAAGATAATTCTGTAACGTTACGTAACAATGCAGTGAATCTGTGAGACACAAGAAATTGAGAAACTACTCAGTCTGGAAAAAGCTGTTGTAAATAAATGTAAAAAGTGTGCAAGGCAGGTTCAATCTCTTACAGCATAAAAAACTTGTCACTTCACAGAAGAACGTTGTATTTAGCTCCTCGATCTATTTTGAAAGTACCCAGTCCTATCAGAAGTCATGCATGGATTAGAAAATCTGAAACACTCAGATTTTCCATACCCTCTGATCATAGCCATCTTAATTTAACACTGGTTAAGGGAAGAGGCAAACTTGCTGCCTTGCTAAAAGCCACTAGTCTGTGCTGTTGTATAAGAAATCGGTATTAAATCAATTCCTTACCAATACAATTGTAATCATTTCTATAAGCATGTTTTGTACTGTTAAATAACACCTACTAAACAGTTTAAATGAGTTTTAGCTTTTATTTTCCTGTATCTGCTATATCATGATAATATTTAATTAGAAAGTATATCATATTCAAAGCATCAAATTTGTTTAATTTTCATTTTGATATTTTACTAGAAGTAAAAAAAATATATGTTAGGCTAATGGGTAGATCTTCAAGCTAGCGACTCTAACAACTCAAATATGCCATAGGAAGACTGCTTTATGATTAATCTTAAGCTTCAAAAAGATATTAATGCTATGGAAATTGTCTTCCATTATTATACTGAAGTTTTAAGGGGCAGAGGGAAAAAAAACCCATCCCAAAGGTAAAAATATTATTGATAGCCTTACAGTGTGGAAATAAAAGTAAGAGATTTTTCTCTTATATTTTGTGTCTTTTTACAAGCTGCAAATTGATTCTTGCTACATTTTAGCAACAGATTTCTAATGGAGACTATAGAATATTTTTGTTAATGTGACTTTTGGCTTTAGTGTTTCCTTTTATCCATATGCACTTATATTAACTGTATTATAAAATAAGGCACCATAAAAAAGAATAACTGTGATATAAATGTCCTTCTTTCTGATTAAAACCATGACTTTTACATTCTACCATAAGGTGAATTCTTCACTGATGACACCCACAAGCAACTTCACAGAAAGGATGGCCTTTAGTATTTTCTTTTATTATCTCTGCAGACAATATCCTTATTAATGTATAAAAATAATCCTTCCTTGTCTACTATATCTATACTCTGTAACTGTTTCCACTTCTCCTGTAACTTATGTTTGTCTGAGAAAAATTCTAAGACTATAAATGAGGTGTTTTACTTATATTTTTAGTTTTGAAAGAACCAAAAGTATATATAACTTTTATGATAGTAATCCTGGAAAACATGTGGGCTCATCAGATGTTTGCGAGTTCAGAAGGGCAACTAGACTTTTTTGTCACATCATAATTTCAATTCCTTGTCAAGAGAAAATATCACCCGAAGTGTACAATTATGCACTGTCTATCCAGTTAAAGTTTATATACTGTGCAATTCTCTTTTTCTTTTTCAGAACTAGCTCCATTCCTGTCACACAGATCCTTACCTTCAGAAGTTTAATAAGCTCAAATTATAGGCAAGCAATCTAAAGCATTTGCAGGTAATAGCAGATCAAATATTCATGAAAGTGAGTAATTCAGTTTTAAATATCCATGGGCAGTTTGTTTCCATGGTTGTTTTACTAACCGTACATTGCTGAATGTCACATGAAAAGTGTTTAAAGATTTTACAGCAGAAATCTGATTCTGAGTGTCAGTGCAAACTTAACTTGCATATAATTTGGATACCAGCAGTTATTTAGCAGCCTTATTCAAATACTACACACAGAGGAAGCATATTTACATTCCAAAAAATCTGAAACTAACCAATGCATGAATTTTTCCATGTCCTTATTTCTACATGATCATTATAGTTTCCCTTCACAGGACTAAATTTGAAACACACCTATTATTAAGAAGAAAAAAAAGAATTAAAGACTTTAAAGTTGTGATTAATTCAGAGAGTCTAATGGAACAGTCAAAAGTACAAATCCCAATCTATGTCTTTCCCTGATTCAATTTTATGGCAGGAATTCTCACAGTCTGTATATAATCCAGTTCCAGATATCAAGGATAAATGCCAGTCCATGGGGAACTTTAACTATACAAGTGTCATTAACCTTAAATGTGTCATGCTGGAAATATTCTCTATCTACTTTGAATTCATACACATATGCTCTAGTCACCCCCTTGTGGAAGAGTACGCTCCCAGGTTTGCAAGGCAGAATTCACATTCCTTCCAGCCAAAAAATTCTATTGAAATAAATTGATTTTCTAAACCATAATCTGGCATTCTGATCTGACCACAAGTCTAAAGTGTTATTACAACTTTAGAGTGTATTTCATTATTTTATAATGAATATTTTTAAAAACATATTTTAATAATTCAATAGTTAAAATTACATGTTTCAGAGATTAGAAAGCTATTTGTTCTAATTAATCAAGTTCGCTAATTTTTTCAAGAGTTATTTGCAAGTGTGACAGGACATAAGCATACTAGTGCAGCTCACTGTGAGGAAAGCCAAGTCTGCCACTGGAGGGGACCTGAAGTGAAGCAAAAGGGTAAAAGGAAAGTTCTGGTTATGTAGGAAGAACACCAGGTCTTCACACTGTATTTTTTTAAAAGCTAAAAAATTTTGATGTCTTGGCTCAAGCATTCTGACTTGCTTAATCTCGAAATGAAACTTTACATTAGTGAGTTTAGTCCCAGGGAGATATTTTTTGCCTTCACTTTCATGTGCATGTGTTCATTGCTATATGTACTCTGAGATTATGGAAACATACCCACTCAGAGCCCCTGGAGGATCCCATGCTGGAGCAGGTGGACGTGTCCAAAGGTACCCCATGGGAACCCTGTACTGGAGCAGGCTCTGGGCAGGACCTGTAACCACATGGAGAGTGGAGCCCACACTGGAGCAAGTTTGCTGGCAGGACTTGTGACCCCATGGCGGACCCACACTGGTGCAGCCTGTTCCTGAAGGACTGCCCAAAAGGGAAGGGAGCCATGTTGGAGCAGTTAATGAAGAACTGCAGAAGTGATATTCAGAAGGTTACTGAAGGACTGTCTCCTGTGGGAAGGACCCCATACTGGTGTAGGTAAGAGTGTGAGGAGAAAGGTGTGGCAGAAACAAGGTGTGATAAACCGGCCACAACGCCCACTTCCTGTCTGTCTGTGCCACTTAGGAGGAGGAGGTAGAGAACTTAGAAATTTAGCTGGAGCCAGGAAGAAGAGAGAAAAGTTTTGGAGTTATTTGTCATGACTGTATTCTGATTTGATTGAAAGTAAACTGAATTAATTTCCCCAAGGTCAACTCTGTTTTGACCATCATGATAATCAGTGGGTGATCTCTCCCTGTCCTTGTCTCAGTCCATAAGCATTTTGCTGTGTTTTGTCTCCCATGTACAGCTGAGGACGGGAGGGACAGAGCAGCTTTGGTGAGCACCTGTCATCCATCCAGGGTCAACACACAATATATACCACTACCCTTCTGAAAGGGCTTGGATGTTTGTTTCACACATTTTTGAAGGGTTTCAATGCTAGAGCTTTAATGTCTGTAACTGCATGGGAAACTCTGCAGGTGTAAAGTTAGTGGATTTATAAGGATTCATCACACTGAGGCCTCAGACCCCTCAGTTTCCTCTGAAGTAAACCTCTGTATGAGGTCAGGACCTACAATGTTATAGAGGAGCGAAGTAAGAACTGGTTATAGAGTAGCAATTTTGTTTGCTTTGGCAATCTGTGTAATCCTAAATGAAATTAAATTAGGGGCATGCTTCTAAGTAATCTACTCCATGACAATAAAGTATTACATGGAAAATATGTCAAAAATCCAGGCAGATTCCCAAGCAGATTTTACTAGTTATAGGTTTGCTGTACGCTGGTCACACTTTTAGTCATGCGACAGTTACATACATATCAGGTATTTGAGGTAGCAAAATTCATCAGTTTAAATAAATAGTCTTAATTTTAAGATATGTGTCTGTAAAGGCCATAAAATTTCATAGAGACAGCTCTGACCATTGTCAATGCTGGTAATTATATGAACTATAATGTAGAGAGAATATGAATATATATATTGCATTAACTTTCATGAATTTTTGCACCAGTGCAACAAACCAGTTTTCTGTGTTCAGTACTTATAAAAGTGAGACTGACAGGAATTTTCTAATATTCCTTTAATGAAGGTTAGAAATGTTAAATTTCAATTGTATTTCTTAGCGATCAAACTGTTTAGGAACCAAAGAGTATACTTAGAGGGCTAGTAAGTAACCCTGAATCAGAGGAATTTCTCTGTCTGACTCAAGTAATTTCTCTACTTCTCCAAGGCTTCTACCCAACTGCAGTGAGAGAGGCAGGGTCTTAAGAAATTAACATGTTATTCTATTATTTATTTATCTGTAACAGTGACTATTGATTTTCAAGGCTTATGACCAGCAGTGAGAAGTAATTAAATACATAATGCAATGACATAATAAGGTGGCCTGAAACTATCCAGATTTCTGTCCTCAAGTACCATGCTGTCTTAGCTGATGCCTTTGTGCATAGCTTTTTCCAGTTTCCTTACTGCAACACTAACTTGCTTACTTCTCTAGGTATGATATTTTGCCATTACCAAATGCTTTTTTTATGCATAATCCATTATATCATAGTATATGCTATGCACATACTATGCACATAGTATATACTGTACACCTGCACACCTTTGTATTCTACTGCTAGCTCTTGATGGCTAATTGGCAATGTTTAGGAAGGTTTTTTTTCATATATTCAAAATGAGCTGTATGCCTTTCGCAATGCTCCCAGAATAGGGAACAGAGAAAAAAAAAAGGAAGAACGCATTTCTGGCCACAAGAATGAACATGTGTACTCTATTATCATACTCTGACCTCAAGCCTCATTATTGAAAACATAGCCTCTGTCTCCACTAAACCTCCCACTGCATTAACTTCTGGTTTTTTCTCCTTGTTGTGATACAAGAATTAAAATGGAAAAGTAGATTTTTGGTTACTACTTAGATGTGAGAGAGAAGTATTAAATCTGTTTATGTAAAATAACAGATATTACAAGATATTATAAACAGTAAGTGTATTATTTATTTAAAATAGGAGTCACAATAGAATCCGGAACACAAAAGCTATATGGAGAACCACAGCAACAGGAAATTGATGTCAAAAACCAAACTGGTGAAAGGCAGAAATGGAGATAAAGCAGTGATCTCTTTCTCAAAGAGCAAAACTACTATATGTTTTGCTGAGACCAAGATTCTAAATTTTGCCTTCCAGAAACTGCTGTTAGGAAGGTTTCCCCACAGGACTGAGATACAGGAGAATTGGAGTAATGATGTCAGGAGCTAGAATGGACATACTCAGCTTTAGGATTGAAGTCCTATAGCCACAAGAAGATTTACATGTCTTTGCTGTAGTCCAGTATGTTTTAAAAAAAAAAAAAAAAAAAAAAAAAAAGAGTTCAGCTTGGATAGGCCAGGAAAATATATCTTTCCAACTGTGGAAACAGCTCCCTGTCCAGTGACCAGAACAGGTGCAAAACAGAGTTGCATTGTTGGCAGTAATAGAATGCAAACAATTTTTTTGTTATTTCAGCTCTATGCAGCATAATAAATTATGTCAATGTTACAATGGTCTATGCTGCTTGTTTTTGTTGTTTTTTCTTAGTCAGAGGAACAATGCTCCCATTTTTCTGGACAGTTTAAATAAAACCTGGGCTAAGAAAGATACTCATCAGATAGAAGGCAACCTTGCACTTTTGGCACAGAACTCTGCTCTGGATTTGGTCCCTACAGGGTAGATTAAAATTAG
>VZRQ01007207.1:95772-108316 GCA_013397975.1 Machaerirhynchus nigripectus
GTTTTTGTGTGTTTTTCATTCCCCCCCCCCCCCCCCATTCCGTAGGAGTATAAGGTTCCACCATAAATGGTTTTGCTTGCTTCTTCGTGCCTGACCCTTGTTCAGTAAACTTCTACTTTTCTACCACAAAGAAGTCCCTCTGTCTCATTCCTTGTGAATGTGCCCTTGTCACCGGTGGGTTAGGTGAACCTGTCCTGGAACTTTGCCAACCCTCCCACACCCCCACAAGCAGCCTCCGTCATCCCCTCCCTTGTGGGCGGGTGCCCGGAACTGGTCACCCGCTAGCCGGACAGATAGTGCCGTGGCACCTCCCAACTCTGCCTTTCCCTCAGAATCTGTCATCAGTTACAAGAGCAAGGAGATCAGTGTCTATCCATCCACTTCCCCTCATGAGGATGTTGAACACTTCAGTGAGGTCTCCCCTGAGTATCATCATCTCAGGTTGAATAAACCAAGTGACCTCAGCTGCTGCTCATAAGGGTTCCCCTCCAGATTCTTCACCATCCTTTTGGCCCTCCTNTGATTTGTCCCCTCACATATTATTCCCTACTGGCTTAGTACCCCTTGCCCTCCTAAATACAAACCCCATGCCCTGGCATTTTTGGTTGTTTCATATCTCCCCCNTGCCCCCAGCACTTGAGGTGAGGCTGCCCCAGTGCAGAGCAGAGTGGGACAATCCCCTCCCTTGCCCAGCTGGCGATGCTGTGCCTGATGTCCCCTCAGGACACTGGTGGTCCTTCTGGCTAACAGGGCACTGTTGACTCATATTATTACACTTTCTGACAATCAAAACCACCAGGTCATTTCCTCAGCGCTGCTCTTCAGCCTCTCATTTCCCAGTCTATCCACACAGCCAGGGTTGCCCATCCCAGGTGTAGAATCCAGCACCTGCTGGTTGGTGATTCACCATCTCTCTAACTTGTCAAGGTCTCTCTGCAGGGCCTCCTTGCCCTTGAGGGAGTCGACAGCTGCTTCCATTTTATTCTTGTTGGCAGACAGACAGTATTTTTTCAAGTACTACATCCAATACCTAGCATTTGTTCCAGCAAAGGCTCTACAGCCTTAGGAATATTAGTGCTATTTTCTAATAATGAGCACAGTACCCAAGCTACATCACAGAGATAGCACTAATAATATATCATCCTTGATTCTGTTAACTGAAAGGTGATGTTTCCCAAGAATACTCTGAACAATAACTTCAGAGCAAATTGTTTTACCTCATCATAAGTTCACATCTTCTTTTCTTCTGAAGAAAGACAGGGAAACATAACTTTATATCATGTGCACTGCAGTCTTCTCTTTAGCTGTCGTTTACAGAGTTTGATACTGTTGTTTTAAATTGACATATAACCTTTAAAGCTAGTACAGGATCTTTATAAAGAAAATTTGCACCATTTGTATTTTCTTTCCCTTTTATTTGCTTTATTCAAAGTAAATAATTACCTCAAAAAAAGAAAAAGTTACCCTACGATGTGTATAAATTCATCATTGTGGAACATAATGCTGTATCTCCAAGAAATTCCACCTATGGATTGTCCTGAAACTGACCGTGAAATGTAAGCAAGCTCATGTCACAGACAGCCTGAATGGTGATGTATGTGAAAGAAAGTGTGATCATTAAATATTGGACAGATTCTCCACACACTTCAGTACTATCAGAGGACACTTGTGACTTTATTAAGTACAAGGATAAGAAAAAGCCCAAACATTAGACTGAATATTGATGGTGTGAAACTATTTCAAGTGTGAGTAGGCAAGGCATCAGCACAGAAGATGAACATGCTTTATTGTTTCATTACATGTTCTGTTTCTCCTAAGTACTTTTATCATCCATAACATTTTCATTTATACTTCAAATTGTCTTATTTTCATAGTTGAAGTGGAACACTAGGGTCAGAAACTTTCAGTAAAAACACTGTGTATCAGTGGTTGGATACTCCCATATAAGAATTTCCAGAAGAGCTAATTACTCTTTCAGGACATCAG
Source organism: Machaerirhynchus nigripectus (assembly GCA_013397975.1). NCBI lineage: Eukaryota > Metazoa > Chordata > Aves > Passeriformes > Dicruridae > Machaerirhynchus > Machaerirhynchus nigripectus. The sequence continues at coordinate 97,759 of VZRQ01007207.1, forward strand.
TGGAAAATTTTTGTTTCTGAAGAGATCATCCCTGTTTGTTTCCTTTTTTCTCTTACCTGTACATCAAATGTTCCTGAACTCAAGAGAACCCAAGCGGCTCATTCTCCCTAGAAAGTCACTGAAAAACTGCAAAGGTGCCCATATTGAAAGATTCCCTTTTTGTCTTTTCTGTACCTCCATAAAAAACAAAAAACCAAGCCTATTGTTCAATACAATGCCTAAAAAGTCCAACAGAATTTTCAAAATGTGTAGACATATTTCCATAATTTCCCTGGTGTTTGGGTTTTAGGGTTCTTTTTTCCTCCCAATATGCTTTGCGGTTACTCAGAAAAGAGAATCTTCTTCTGCTACCATTTATAATCCATTCTGCAGACACCATAGTACAGGTAACATGTCTTAACAAATCACAATGCTGAGTGCTGTGATTAAAAAATAACAGCACTCAGCATTCCTGCTGTTCCCACAGAAACAGACACAGATGTAGAGATTGCTTTCTATCTATATTCACCCAATAGTCATCAAATACGTCATGAAGGTGCACATCTTCAGCAGGTTTATACTTAAAGTACTCCTATAACTCTTAGCCCGCACTATCCTTACTGCACTTTAAGCAATTAGGATGTCAAAAAAACAACTTGGTAATTTTTACCATAGTGTGGTAATTTTTTGTGGTCATGCCTCCTATACCTTTAGTTGATTTGAGATTGTGTTAAAACATATGACACAAAATATTCCTAATCCCTTGGGTGGATGACTTTTACATATTTTTAACTAAAGTGTGTTTTCCTTTATGAGAGTATCTCAATAAAACCTTGAAATGAACAAACTTTGTAATTTCACAGCAGAACCTCCTCCCTTCTTCCTTGTTCATCAAGAGCTAACCTCTTTACATCCCTGCTTTGTAAGAACACAAAAGACAACCACAGAACGTGAACAGAGTTGATAATGAGTATCCAGTTTGGAAGGAGTGAGGGAGGAGGTAGGGAAGGGAGTTAAAAATCCTTTTTGTGCCTGCTACCGGACTCTGCACAAATAAATCCAGGAAAGACAGTTCTATATTAGAATTATGGTTGGAAAAGCTTATTTGCTTTCTCATCTTGCTTTGTATCTACACAATTTCCTGATGTAGCATGCATTCTCAGGGAACTTTGTTGCACAAATTAGAATCTTTGTCTCTTCTTGTCTGCATGCTAAGCATCTAAAGAGTGCTGAATAGATTTAAAATCTGAGCAAAACTCTGAGAGATTACTTCCAGACACAGAAACAATTAGTCAAAAATTAACCTATTTACAGTTCTGTTGAGGTTTAAGAGTTTTGTTTCCATTAAATCAGAGGAAGCTATATAAAAGTGAGATAATATAGGAAGTCAGGTACAATGTTAACTGTAAAATCTGATATGACTCCCTATCAATTAATAGGGTTTGATTCAGCTTCTTATGCATAAAAGATTAGTCACTTGAATTCTACTTATAAAAAATAATGAATTGAGTGGTAGAAATTGACATTTAACAATAAATTCCTTGGCAGGCAGCAAGTGGGAAGGAAAGGCAAAATTTCCCAAAATTCCAGTAGTCTGAATTCAGAGGTAGAAATAAAATCATGGTATGCATCATGTTCTCCAGGCTTACATGGAGTTTTGTTCTAATTTGAAATTCTGACTACACTGAAAAGTTGCTAAAAATCTCTCTTGATCTAATCCTGAAAAAAATTCCTATTTCTATTACAGTTACAAAAGAATCACATTTTTAAAATGTACAGATATCATTAAGAGAAGAATCTATCCTGCTGTCTCCATGAACATGTACAAAGAATTCAACAAAATTGTTTAGTGTCAACATTGAACATATGTAGGAGCAGAGGGACACTTCTCCTATGTTTACTGCATGGGTATTTAGAGGCCAATTCTATACCTTTTAATTTAAGCAGTGTGATGAGCTGAAGTTAAAAGGATTGCCAGTGAGAAAATTATTTATAAGTCTAATTTATTGATAAATGTTTCACTGAGTATAAAATCGCACATTAAAGTGCTATTACTTTTATAGTTTTACAAAATTTGTTTCTTGAATGGCAGGAATTTTACTTCTTATACAATACTAAAATTTGAAAACAAAAGAAAACAAAAACAAAACAAGAGGAGAGCAATTCACAGAACTGCAGAATTACAGATGAGGTAACAAGATATTGGATTAGGCTGCCTGGAATCTACTCATGCATTTTTCACTAAAATCTAAAGTATGGATATGTCTACTAAACACTGTCAAACTTAGTTCTGTATAATGATGAAGTCAAGTAACTTCAGGGAAAAGTATCTCATTTCCCTGAAGACTATTGGCCTAACAGGCATGAAAACAAAATACTAGGAACATCGTGATCCAATCTAACGTCTCTTCAACAAGCTGACTATTGGTTCTCAATTTTAATGTGAACACAAGAAGGGGCTTAAATAGATACAGCTTGTGTGAGGCGCTTTCATCTGAGTTAATATTTAAATATGATCTGAGCAATCAAAGATTTCTCTGCTTTGAAGACCTCATAATCCAATTCATGATAAAATGAGATGCAACATAGGACCTCATATTGAATTACTAACTTGACTGATTAGGAATGAAGCATAAAATCTAAAAATGTGTTATCTTTAGTAGTTTATGGCATGTTAGATTTCTTAATTGAGTTTATATATAAAACATCGATATAATGAGAAAAAGGCAGGCAAGTCCTCCAATTTTTTCTGAGTTTATTTTTTCTTAATATAATACATTCTACTTTTTGAATTTGCTTATATTATTGACAGTTATTGATAATGTAATAGTAATACTGATAATGAGGAGCTCAGCCAGAAAAAGCTATGTCTGATCTCTAGACGAATTCTCAAAATGTTGTTGTAGCTAGCACTGATATAACTGAAATTGTGCACTGTAGTTTTTGGTCCATCACTATATTTTAACACCAGCTAAAACAAAATCAACATTAGATATATCTTTCTAGGTTATCATAACTAGAGTTCTGTTCCCTGTATCAAAACAAGTTTAACTTTTAAGGATTTTCAATGTTTTTTTTTAATTTATTTTGAAACTGATATTCTCTAGAGCTGTGTGGACTTGAAGAGAAAATTTTCTTAGTTCAACAAAGAGTTAATGACCTTATATGTAAACTGCTACTGTTAAAAAATTAGATTTTTAATCATTAGAACACAAAAATGCTTAGAAATATAATTTGAGAAACATTTTAACTAGCAGGTAGGCATTCTTTTTGGACATAAAAATGGATTTCTTTGACGGAAGAAGCCAAGACTATTCTATTGTTTAGCAATGAAGATTTAAATTTATTCACTTATCTTCCATAAAAAATTACCTAAGACCTCTACTGAAATTTTGACTCCTTGTCCCATACATGAAGATGTTTTCCAAGTTACCCAGTACCGGATGAATAGCTTCTTAATTCAAGTTTTGTTTAGCTGCCAGCTGTGGTTAGTTTCTTCCAATACTGGTGTTGTAGAGCACGGAATCACAGAACAATTAAGTTTGGAAGGGTTATCTTGTCCAACCTGCCTCCTCAAACAAGATAAAGAAAGCTACCAAGACCTTCTTCAGGCAGCTTTTGGATATCTCAAAGGATGGGGAGTCCACAAACCCTCTGTGCACCCTGTGCCAGTGCTCAGTCACATTCACACTGAGAAAGTGTTTACGGATGTTCAGATGGAAGCTCTTGTGTTTCAGTTAATGTGCATTGCATCATGTCCCATGACTGGGACCACTGGGCACCATAGGCACCACTGAATGTTTGGGGTTTTGTGTAGTTCCAAGGATGGAGATTACACAACATCCCGGAGCAACCTATTCAGGTGCTCAGTCAGCCCAATGTAAAAAGAAAATTTTGCTTATGTGGGCAGTCCCGTACTTCAGTCTAAGCCCATTGCCTCTTTCATTAGCCACCATCAAGAAGATCGTGTTTTCATCTCCTTACACCATCCCTTCAGATATTTGCACACATTGAAGAGATCAGTCTGAGTTTTCCCTTGCTCCACGCTGAACAGTCCTATTTCTCTATGTCTTTCCTAATAGAAGAGATCCTCCAGCCCATAAATCATCTTTGTAGCCTTTTTTGGACTCTCTCTAATACGTCCATATCTCTCTGATACTGAGGAACCCAAAGAGTACACAATGTTGTGGTATGTAATAGTCATGTGGCCCCACCCGTGCTCAATAAAAAGGAAGATTATGTCTTTATCTGCTGACAATCTTTCTCCCACCCTTAGAGGATGTTGGTCATCTTGGTTGCAAGTGCATAGTGATAGCCCACGTTTAAGTTAGATGCCTCTGTAACCTTCTCTTCAAACCCATTTCCCAGATGGATGAGCCCACTCTGACCTTATTCCTTTCCAGGTGCCAGTTTCAGCATTTTCTTAACTTCATTAGGTTGGTGTCAGCCTATTTCTCCAGGTTGTTGAGGTCCCTTTTCATGACAGCACAAACCTCTGTCATATCAGTTACCCCTGCCAGTTCTGTGGCAAGCACGAAACTGCTGTGGCTACATTCTCCCACATTTGCCACATAATTAAAAAGAATACTGAACAAGGTCAGAGAGGATTGGCCCCTAGTGTATATCACTAGTTACCAGTTTCCAAGCAGATTTTGTTCCTCTCTCCACCAAGCTCTGGTCTTGTCTCTTCAGCTGGTTTTCAAATGATCTCACTGTCCACCTCCAACACTTATCAACTCGTCTGTGCAGATGTTATGGGAGGGTGTGACTGGTACCTCCTGTACCAGTAATTCAGACCCCTGGTAATAATGTCACCATTGTTCTGCAAAGAATTCCTAAAATAAACTGTCTCTTTAATGTCAGGTGAAATAGACCATGTCAAAAGGCATAGTGAAATCTGTGTAGACAGTATCCACTGTTCTCCTCATCTACCAAACCTGTCCTTTCAACATAGGTTATCAGGTTGGTCAAGCATGACTCCCTCTTGGTAAATTCATACTGACTGCGCCTGGTAGTTTTCTTCTTGATCAATTGCCTGGAAATGTTTTATTAGGATTAGTTGATCTGTCACCTTTCCATGGATGAAGGTGAGGCCTGTGGTTCTCTGGGTCCTTCTTGTCTTTCTTGAAGATGGAAGGGACATTTATTTCCTGAAGTCCTCAGACACCTCTCATAGTCACCATGATCTTTTGAAGATAATCAAGAGAGGATTTGCAATGATATCAGGCCTGACTCTTGGGCACAATCATAAAGGTCCGTGGACTTATGTATATACAGGCTGTTTAAGTTTTCCTTAGCCTGATTCTCTTTCGCCAGTTATATGACTTTCCTACTTCAGTTGTTGTCCCTGGTTTTAGATATCTGGGATTTTTAAAGACCAACTTTGCTAGTACAGATCACAGCAAAAAGAAGCATTCAGTACCCTCAGCCTGTTCCATGTCCTTTTGCAGCAAGGTTCCCATCACATTCATCAATGGGACCATATTTTCCCTAATTTTCCTTTACCTGTTGATATATTTATAGATACTTTTCTTTTTGCCTTTGACATCAGACTCTATTTCATCAGACTAGTTTCCTGGGCTTTGATTTTCCTACCTGCATGTCTCCATGCTTAAATAGGGTCTTTCTATTCCTACCAGGTTACCTGTCCCTGTTTCCATCCTTCATGTATTCCCTTTTTATTTCTTGGTTTTGCAGGAACAACTTGCAGGTCCCCAGTTATTCTGCCTTTCTTCCTGCTTGTTGGGATAGAGTGCTCTGAGCTTGCAGGATGTGAGTGCTGAACATCAGCCATTTCTCTTGGGGCTTTCTTCCAACCAAGGCTTTATGTAATGGGATTGTTTCAAGATCAACCTTGAAGCCCAAGCCAATTCCTGCTCCCCTGAAGTCAAGGTTGTAACTTTCTTTTTGCTCTGCTTCTTCCTCTCAGGGTCCTGAACTCCACCATCTCATGGGAGTGGTAATCAAGGCTGCCTTTGACTTTCACATTCCTAACATCCTTCCTTCTGTGTGAGTTTGAAGTCCAGCAAAGCACCTCTGCACTCTGGTTCCTGTCTCACTTGAGTCAGGAAGTTGTCACTTCAGGAATGTCCTGTATGGTTTATTTCATGCTGTGCTGTCCCTGTTCCAGCAAATACTGATGTGATTGAAGTCTACCATGAGGACCAGGACCTGTAATCATGATGTTTCTTCCAGCTCTCTGTAGAAGGTCTCACCTTGCTCTTCTTGGTCAGGTCTTCTTGGACACCCACTATTACACTATTACCCAAAAGCTCTCTGTTCATCATCCGTCCCCAGGAAAATCTCCATGGATTTCAGCTGCTCTCTTAAATAAAGGGCAGCTCTACCTCCTCAACTTCCTGCTCTGTCCTTCCTAAAAAATAACCCTAGTAACTCAGCTGAAATGCTCCAATCATGTAAGCTGTTCCACTGCATCAACCTGATTCTGACTAGATCAAGGTTCTGCAACTCAACATAGATTGCTAATTCACCATGTTTCTTCTCCATGCTACACCCAGCAGTATACAGGCACTTTAGACAGGCACCCCTGCTGATTTCCCAGTAGGTGCCTAGGGGGAGGAAAAATATATTTTGCTATTTCATACAGCATTTTAAAAGTGAGTCATGACATAAACAATAAGTTTGGGAAAATTTTCCCAAAGTTCTTTGGCAATAAACAGAATTTTAATTTAATAGACATATAAGAACAGATAATCATTTCACAAATGACTCCCAAATTTCTAAATCACATTTTTTTACTCTATTCGTATTTCAGTTTTGGAAAGAACAGAAATTCTGTGAACAGAGAAGAGCTACCTTTTACCAGAAGATTTCAAATATTTACTGACCTAAGTCAACATATTAGTAGGGAGACCAAATTACAGACCAGTTTGTTACAAATTTTTTTAATAAGCGTTGATTCCAACTTTTCTCTCTGTTTCCCATGAATCACACAGCAATGTTATTTGTATAACAGAGATTATATTCCTAATTAATTTTGTCTCGTGAAAACTTTATGAGTAAAACATACATGAGTTACTCATTATACAGAAGCACTTTAGACTAAAGTCTAGATACAAGCTGCATGAGGAAAATACCTACTTTGGCCAGAAGAGTTAGCTTACAGAGTAAAGGTCAAAGCCTTATAGGCAGCAGAAGGAAAAAATTCTGTCTGTTTGGAGCTTGGAGGTCATAACAACACTTGTCAACATTTCTTGGAATTTTTACAAAGTAAGATGTGAGCATGCACTGGAAGCAATAAGACACTCCTGTCTCATATTTTGAGTACTGAACTGGAAGCATAGCTGATGGGAGAGAGAAATTAACTTTAATCAATTTTTGTCAAATGTTAATATTCCCATGAAACAATAAATGAGAAGTCAGGGTTCTGTACAAGTCAGTTTCACAAGGAAACACATTGGGGCAACATTATTTTGAATGAATTTTTATGCTGAGCAAAAGGTACTCAAACAGATAGAAGCCTCTCCTGTAACTGGCTATTTATTTTCCTGTTATCTTGTTAGACTAAATAGTTCAGAAACTTTCTAGAATTTAACAAGCAAGTAGCCGAATGATTAAGACTCGAGAGCTGATGACAGTGAACTGTATGGTCACATGCACTTATCAGAAGGGAGAGTCATCTTGAAAGAAAGCCTGGACAGGTTGGAAGAGAGTGCTATCAAGAGCTGTGCAAAGTTCAAATTTCTATTTTAACAAAGCCAAATGCAAAGTCCTGAAATGACATTACCAGAGAACCCAGTCCAGACTAGAAACCATGTGGCTGGGGAGAAGCCTTGCTGGAAAGGTGCTGAGGTTCCTGGTGGACAAAAAGCTGAACAGTAGTCAACAAAGGCAAACTGGACCCTGTACTGCATCCCCAGGGCATTACTAGTAGAGATAGAGACGTGATCATCCCACTCAGTGCTTGTCAGGCCCTGCCTGGAGTATATTGTATTCAATTCTCAACCCCACAGTTCAAGAAAGATGCAGATAGACTGGAGAGGCTCCAAAGGAGGACCACAGAAATGATCAAATGGCCAGAGAATCTGCCCTATGAGGAAAGACTAAAGGAGTTAGGTCTTTGGTGCTTGGTGAAGAGAAAACTCAGGGGGAAACTGATCACAGCATTCCAATACTTAAGAGTGTGGGCTACAAATTTTACAACTTGATGGTGGTAGGTATTACTTGTCAGGGAACAACAGCAACAGAAAAGTGTACATTTATTCTCAAGTTTAAGTTACCATTTGCAAATCAGTTTTCTGTGTAACACATGGTATACTCCAGCATAAGCAGAAAGTAAAATAAACCAGGACTGTTTAGTTCCCAGCTACCTGCAGCAGTTACATATGTTGCCAACCAATTGTGCTGTGCTACTCACTCAGTGCATCACAGCTTGGTCTGATAAAACTTATTGGTTCATCTACAGCTTAGTACTTAGGTGTAGTTAAGCAAACATGCAGACTACATATATCCCAACATGGAGATCAAATTAGTAGTTCCTCTGTGACTCAGAACCCTGCAGGCAGAAGGATGCTGAATGGATCAGAAATCAGACTGGTTGGATCTTAGACGTCTTTTCCAACCTAATTCAATCTATGCCTCTGTAAGAGTATGACAGACCTGTCAGTGAACTGAGCTGATAATTCCTGAGCTGACACTTGTATCACATTCCACATGTTATTTAGGATTCCTGTCTCCCCTGCTTTTTTTTTTTTTTTCATTATTCAGAGCATAAGATCCTGCTTGACTTCAGTCAAGACAGCTTCTAATATTTCATAATTTATCAGAAACAAATAAATCCATTCACTGAAAACCTGAATTTTGCCTTCTATAATAGGTTGAATGTCTCAAGATAAAAAGATACCTGAATCTAATTTTAAATTTCTTATATTAGTCATTCTTGCCATATTACAGGAGACACCTATAACCATGTTTCTTTTACATAAAACAAGAGTTTGTATAGCTGATTTCTCAAAAGAATTTCAATAAGAAATTAAAATAATGGGTCTTACTGCAGCAGACTTCTCTGATGACAGCTAATTTTCAATGTTTGTGAATTTAAAAAATATTTTGACAGCTAGTAGTGAAAGCTTTCAAGCCAATTCTACTTCCGTAAAAAGTGTCACAATTTTTTATTATGCATTCATTATCGTGGATGTTTAGGTTGGCTATTAGAAGAAATTTTATACTGTGAGGGTGGTGTGATACTTAAACACGTTGCCTAAGGAAGTTGTGGATGACCCAGTCCTGGCAGTGTTCAAAGCCAGGCTGGCTAAGGCCTTTAGCAATCTGGCCTACTGGAAAGTGTCCCTGCCCATGACAGCAGGGTTGGGATTAGATGATTTTTTAGGTCCCTTCCAACTCTTAACATTCTATGATTCTATGACTTCTTCACATGAAAAGGAATGAGCAATCTGATTTACTGCAAAGTACTGTCAGGTTTCTAAAATACTATGCTTCGGCTCTACCTTCAGTTCAATATTAAACAGTAACGAGCTTATATTCAAATACTCATGTACTAAATAGGTAAGGACTAGTAAAAATTCTGGGCAAATATTTATTTGGTGTGAATGCAGGCATCCACATACCATATACAATCCAAGACACTGTAATTTTCATCAGACAAATATTCTGACTGATTTCAAGGCCTGCACCAAAAAACAAAGGCTGATCTTAAATTTCTACTAAAGCTCAGACTTACTGATTATCCCTGCTATTAAGTTCTGCAGCTTCACTCCTTGTAACAATCCAGCTCAATAATGCCTTGAGCAGTCAGGCCACATTTCAGGCACTATGACAGTCTCTAATCCCTAATCTCTCACTAAGTCAATTGCATACCTGCAATACATCTTCCTATGATGACCTTACCTGCATATATGGAACTCCAATGAATATAATGCTTACTGATGGAAAATTATTTCTCATTTACGATTTCCCAATTTTCAAACTATTTGTTGCATTTGTTGCCCTCCTTAGTGGCTGCTGAAGGAAATTCCTTGAAATTAGACATTCAGATCTGTTTAGTAACATCTAATATTAACACTGTTTCAGTATGTTGCTAAGCAATCAATGATTTTGAGGGTTTTGTTTAGCAGTTTCTTGCATTTATAAATATGCATGCCACTAGAGTATGTCAAGCCAGATCTATATATTGTAAGCCCAGGACCTTCTATTACAATTTCCCTAATGTGGAGAAAAATTATATTCTGTTATGCTTCTGCAGCATGAAGTCTAAAGTATTAATTCACCTCACGCTTCTTAATGTCACAAAAAATGCATGTCTTCAAGCAGGAAACATGTTTATTAAAATCCTACAGAAATGTGCTGATGTCTTAAATCAATTCCTCTTTCCTTCAAGCTGAGAATCAAAAAAATTTAGTTGCCAGCAATCATCCCAAACTTTTTTTTTGTTCTCAATTTGATAAAATTGGAGGTTTCTCATTCTTATTTTCATACTGAAATCGAAGTGTACCTCAGACCCAGATCAGAGTGGATTTGAATATCCATCCCTGGATGTATACAACTTGACTACCAAGAAATATATTTGAATTAAAATTTCATTTTTAAACAGAGTATACAT